>JASDQU010245284.1:37720-48720 GCA_032191745.1 Picea mariana | reverse complement strand
CCCCCCCCACTACCTCTCTAGCTACCTTACATTTCCCCTATGAAGTCTAATCCCCATTGTTGAAATGGGGCTTCATTTTTGACTGGAACGAGTGGTAGTGCAGGGAGTTTTTGCTTACCAGTGAATATTTGACACAAGTAACAGGCACGTACTTTGGCATTGACGTCCGAAAATAGTTTCGGCCAATAGTATCCGGCCCTTAGGATCTTGTAGGATGTTGCTCTCCATGCATGGTGTCCTCCACAGATTCCTTCATGAAATTATTCTATAACCCGTGGAGTTTCCGACTCAATCATACAGACTAGTAAGAACCCGAGTGGATCCTTCCAGTATAGTTGATTTTCGGAGATGCAATATTTTACAGCATGGAGTTTTAAAGTTCTGCACTTGGCTGGTGTTAGTCCATCTGGACATTTCAGGTTTAACAAATAGAAAACTATATCTTTATACCAGCCTAACGACATGAATTTTTCTTCAACCTTGCTTGGATGTGTCTGGTCATCCGGCTCTTGCAAATGTGTGTCTTCGTCTTCCCCTTGTAGGCAATTGATGTCAAGAGCTCTAAGGTTCGACTCAGCTAAGAGTTTGGCCAGACCCTACCCCTTTATCAATTTAGTAGGCTTGACTTTCAGATCAAATTCTTGTATTTTAGCGAGCCAACGCCCTCGTTTTCCATCACTATCTGGCTGTACCAATATATCTTTCATAGCACTGGTTGGTACGTATGCGATAATTTTTGAATGTAGAATGTAAGTTCTGAATGCTTTAAGCGCTTTCACCATTGCGTACGCCTGTTTTTCTATTATATCATATTTTAGTTCGGCGTCTCTAAGGCTCTTTCTAAAAAACGTGATCGGACGTTCAAAGCTTTCATCATCTTTTTGCAGCAACACCGTGGCGATAGTATGTTCAGAAGCGAACGAGAAGATGAGGAAATCTTTCAAGTAATCTAGGCTTGCTAACACAGGTGCCTCGCTGATGACTTTTTTAATACGCTCGAACGACGCTTTAGCCTCGATCATCCAATTTACTCTGCTACCCTTTTTCAGCATTCCTGTGATCAATTTGACAATCTCAACAAAATTTGGTATAAACCTTCGTAAAAAAATTATTGTACCTAAGAAATATTGAATTTATGTTACGTTTCTAGGAATCCTGATAGTTTGTATCGCTTCAATCCTCTTAGGATCGATCATGATCCCATCTTTAGATACGATATGCCCCAGAAGCTTACCTTCCTGCATAGCGAAATGTGCTTTCTTTGGGTTCAAAGATAGGCCATACCTGCGGCATTTTTCGAAAGTCTGTTTTAAATGAATCAAATGTTCTTCATCGGTTTTAGAGAAAACCGTCAAATCGTCAAGGTAGATTACTACGAACTTGTCTCTTTCTTCGATGAAAGTGATGTCCATAGCACGCTGGAATGTAGCCCCTGCATTCATCAAACCAAAAGGCATTTTATCATACATGAATGTATCCCATGGTGTGGTGAAAGCGGTTTTTTCTCTGTCTAGCTCGTTCATGGCGATTTGGTTGTACCCAGAAAACCCATCTATCATAGACATTCGATTTTCTCCAACTACCCTTTCCAGGACGTGGTCCATTTTGGGAAGCGGATAATTATCCTTAAGAGAGGACCTATTCAAGTTCCAGAAATCCACACATAGTCTGATTTCTCTGTTCTTTTTTCTGACAGGGACCAAATTTTCCACCCAGTCTGAGTACCTTAGAGGTACAATTATTTTCGCATCTAAAAGCTTCTTAACTTCCTTTTCAATGATGAGCAACAAAATGGGGTTAAATTGCCTGAGCTTTTGCCTAAAAGGCTTGACCCCGGGATTCAACGGTATCTTGTGGTCAATTATGGAAGTATCATACGTTCGAAGCTCTTCATAGGACCAGGCAAAAACATCTGTATACTGTTTGAGTAGGTCTTTGTATTGGTCTTTTACCTTGGGAGGGAGGAATTTAGATATCTTTACTATCCTGGCTTCTTTTTCAGTTCCTATGTCGCAATCCTCCACTTCTTCTGGTTGGGGCTGCAAAGTGGATTTCACAGTTATGTCATTCTGATCGAAGAGTCTTTCTAAAGGAATTAAGCCTTTCAGGATCTGGTTGTTTTTAAGGACCAACATGCGATGATCTGCTATTTTATCTCGAAAGGTTTTAGGATCTTCACCCTCTTGCATAATCCACATCAGGTCATTTTGGTTTTCTTAGTCTGGATGAGTTTCAGAGAACTCACCTATTGCCATAAGAAATTTCTGAATTTGTTCATCATCTTCAAAAATCTGCCAGTGTCTGACATTGTCAGGTATAGAAGGTTTATATCTGATTTCAATATGATATTTCAGTTTAACGTTCGTGGGAGGAGAAAAGGTTGAGGCTTCCTTAGCCAATGCATCAGCATGTAGATTCTCTGTGCGAGGAATAAAATGGACTTTTATAGATGAGAAAAAATTCTCCATCAAATCCCAAGCACAATTTCTATATGTTCTTAGTATGGGATGCTTGGCTTGGTATTGTCGGTTTACTTGTCTTACTATCAATTCAGCGTCACTGTAAACCTCCAAGTTTTTTATATTTAACTTCTTTGCAGCCTCTAAACCTAAGATTAATGCTTCATACTCACATACGTTATTGGTGTAATCTATGTCCCACTGCAAACGATATGAGAAAGGAACAATAAACTTACCTTCAGGCGCTACTAAAAGTATGCGAGAACCAGCTCCTTCAGAAGACGAAGCGCCATCGAAGTACATTTTCTAGATATCACTTTTGCATAGTTCTTCAGTCAAGGGGCTAAGCTCTTCCTACTTCATATCAAGTTCTTCTGGACACCCATCTAAACCATCATCAAATGACAATATGCAATTCCCCAGATCTTGGTCTGCAACATAAATGGGAAAGTTATTTGGGTTATGAGGATCACTGACAGTATAGGCTAATCTTGTTTCTCGGTACAAACGGGTAAACTGACCACCAAAAATTGGGATTGTGGCATATGACATGTCCAATTGTAGAGAACCCCCCAACTTGGCTGCCCATGATCTGGATAACAACATACCATATTTGGGAGGAATATCTGCAATAACCACATCCATCAGGATACTCTTGACCGAGACCTGAGCCAGGGTAACTACCAGATATTTTATCATTCCCATACATTTAACCTTTCTCGAATAAAACGAGTATAGGTTTCCATAGGGTCTAGTGATCTGGAGCCCTAGCCTCTCCATTATAATTTTGGGCATAACATTATGTGAAGCTCCGGAGTCTAACATGCAGTTATGCAGTAACTGGTCATGTATATTCAGGGTGATATAGAAAGGAGTGACGTTGTCCTTGGATCCCTCAAAATGAGGACCAAAGGTGATGTTAGGTCTGTCGTCTTCTAGGTTGATAACATCAGAGTGACTTTCTGGCTCATAAACACCCATCACTTTGGCAATTTGCTTCCGATAAGTGGGGTTTTTTGCTAATTCTACCAAAGGAATCGGTATCTTAATTTTATTTAATTCATTTTAAAAATTGAAAGATGTATTTACCTTGTCTATTTCTTTGGTTAGGAATTCTGAGATTTTTCCTTCCGACTTGTTTGTCTGGATCACTTTATCACTCGTGATCTTAGACGAATATGTAACTTTATCTATCGGTCCTGTTTCCTTTGTTTGGGTTTCAGCTTTTTTCACCTCAGACTCTTGAGTTTTTGCTACCTTGACTTTATTGTTGGGTAACAATGTCTCTTCCAAAGGAGGTTCATGAGATTGACCCCTTTGCAAGATTCTCTTAGGTTGGTCAGTTGAGGTGGGATTATTTTTAGATCTCAGATTGTATTTGGGTTGAAAATCAGCCGCTATCATTTCTGTTTCTGGTTGAGATACACAGAGGTCAGTATGATCACCTTCTTCCTCTTCATTAGACAGTTGAGGGGTATTTAAGGACTTCTCATAGTCTTCGCTGGTCAAAAATGGCTGCGAACATTCATCACCAACACCCGCGACTTCATCTTCCGAATCTCCGAAATCTTGGAGGTCATTTGCTCCTATAAAATTTTCGTTTTTTAGTGGAGCTTGTATTTTTTGATCTTCATTCTTTACTTGCCTCTGTTGATTTTGGGGATTTGGGTTTCTCCTGAAGTCCTTTTTGTTAGAGGAATCAGCTTTAGCCTGATCCAAATCCATCCTATAGATTTTGTTAGACGGTTCTTTTATTATTCGTGCCATATCATCTACTCTGTCGTCAGTGTAACTATTTGACCCGGAAGGACCCGCTGGTTCCCTATAGCGTCTATTTTCACGGTTGACTGTTTCTACTTTAGTATTTAACTTACCTGAAGCCATCATATTAGATTCTGTTTCGACAGAATCATCTTTCATTCTATTCAGGGTGGCTCCTTTTCTTTCTCGCAAAAGAAATGCAAAATCAGGTTCGAAAGCTCCCGCAAAGGTTACTTTGGCTGAGGGTTCGGAAAGTTTAACAGCGGCTGGAATTTTATTATAAAGTTTGTTAAATCTCAGAATAAATTCCATAATGGTTTCTGAGTTCTTTTTCTTTAGGGACCCAAACTCGGTAAGGTAATATAAGTGATCCTTTCTCTCTCCCCATTGTCTGAGGAAAGCATCTTCCAAGGCGTCATATGTCCGAATAGAAGCTGCAGGAAGACTCCGAAACCAAGTTCGGACCTGTCCTTCGAAGGTCTGGACAAGTAGTCTCGAATAGACATCCTCGTGCTCAATACCACAGATGTCTGTGAACTGGTCAAAGAAGTTTATATGCTCGGCTACGGTTAGATCTCCCTCCCCAGTGAACTTAGGAATATTTTTGATGTAGTTTTCAGGTAAATCATGGAGGTGAACGGGTAAAACCAGGGGAGCGTATCTCACTGCTACTTTTGCAAATACTCTGGGAGGAGGGACATTCGGTTGTCCTCCACCTCCTCCTCTGATGCCTTCCATCGAATTGGGAGTAGGAAATGAGGGTGTAACACACTCTTTTGAATCAGGTGAAACTAGGAAGCTCTTCCGAAGAAAGGCTGGTATGTCAAATGACAACGATCTTTCTAAAGGACCCTTTCCCTTGTTTATAGTTGGGAAAGTCTGATGGATCTCACTCCTAAATTTAGAGTAGTTTGTTTTCGGATCTTTGGTATCAGACAGAGGGCTGCAGGAAGTAGGAGGTTCTGAAGGGAATTTAGTCTTTAAAAGTGGGGTTTTGGGCTTATAAACTGTAGCGGTTGCCTCGACTGAGCCTCTCGCTCTTAAATTTTTTTCAGGATCATTAACAGGCGTAATCAACTTGCCATCCAAGTTCTGTATGGTATGCTTTCTACCAAACGCCAGTTTGTGTTTCAGTGGAGTTGCCAAGTGAAAGATTTTAAAAAAGCCTTAAAATTGTGTGCACTCTATGTTCACTATCAAAGAGTAACACTATCAACGAAATAGTTTGTCGTTTTCCCAAGGAAAAGATTTCGTAACTTCGGTCCCCGGCAACGGCACCAGAAAGATGTGGTTCCTAAGTCTGTACTTAAGGCTTTAAAGTACAGTGTCAAGGCATCCGAAAGTATACTAAAGATTTATAAAAAAGATTACGCTAACCTTCGGTATAGGAAACTAATGAGGGTTTCTATGTTCTCGTTGTCTAGCTTCCAACTATTCCTGGGTAGTAATATCTTGTTCAATGGCTGCCCATGAACGTTCCAGTTCCTCTCGGGTGTTAGCAATTTTAAGGATTGTGTCGAAAAGATTTAAAGCAATATGTGTTTGATTAGATAGTCTGGGTTGAATATTAGGTTGAGTTGCTGCAGGGACGGTCATTGAGGAACAGTACCAGTAAGGAATGATTTAAAGATAGATTTCAACGCTATTTCAATTTGGTCAAAATAAAGAGAGATTTTTGCATGAAGAACAAAATAGGAATGCAAAATGAAGGCCCTTTCCTATAACTGTATTATTTTTAGTAAAAGATGTGGGGTGAGAGAAAAACATTTAGCTGTAGATAAAGTAAGGTTCCTGTCAATAGAAAACTCACGCATATACAGAAGAAGAAATTAGTATAGAAATAATTGATATAGTGTAAATAAATATATAATTCTGTAAATGAAAATTGGTCTTACACCCGTTCATAGCTGGTGCAGAGGAAAGACAAGAACCAATTACAGAAAGATGAAATCCCTTCACTATAGTAGTGGTCATACTAAAATATAGCGATACACATCAATTATGAAAAGTGGAATGAAATGAAACAAGAAACATAATGAAACAAACTTGTAACAGAGTCATGACGGAATCAGGAATCTTCAAATTTGCTAGCATTAACTTCTTGAATGCAAAAACTCTATTACAATCACTACCAAAAAGGTCCAGCCCTTTCTTCTTCTTTTTGTGGTCTATTTATACCAATTTTTCTATCAATTTAGCTACTCAACGGTTTCATAAATTCAGTTACAAACCAGAGGAGCGAAATCACTCCACCTCTCCTACTCTATTTTCAAAAAGTGCCAGGTGCTTGCCTTTGCGTGATTCGGTGCATATGATACATTTTTCCACAAACAGGGATACAAGCTGTGAAGGTTCCGCTTGATAGCTAGGAGGAGCGAAACCACTCCATCTCTTCTACTCTATTTTCAAGAGGTGCCAGGTGCTTGTCTTTGCATGGATTCGGTGCATATGATACATTTGTCCACAAACTGGGATACAAGCTGTGAAGGCTCCGCTTGACAGCTGGCCTCGGTGAAATAGCACTCTTGGGCCAACTGTGGAAGTTTATCACCTATTTGTGCATCAATGATGTCAAGAGCGTTGAGTTGTGCACTCGGTTGAATCAAATGTTTATCAACTTGAGCCATGTCTACCCTGTCCATCTTAGAGATATCTGCTGAATCTCTTTCATTATTCTCCTTTAGATCAAGGGAGATCTGATCTATATTCATTTGCTTTAGCGTCTCTGATTCACCTCCATTCTCCATTTCTAGCAGCTCGCCATCTATGGCATTGAAGGCTTCCTCTAATGAATTGGTTACTTTTTGAGCCTGTTCCTTTCTTAAGGTAATATTATGTTCCCAATCCTTTAATAGAATATTACCTCTTTTTTGTTCAGCGATGGTGAGTCCTGGAGAATCTGTCGAAAATCTGTTGTTGGTAGCTATCACCGCCTCTTAGAAAGTGACCCGAGTAGCCTCTGCGTTCCTTTCTTTGATAGTCAGATTTTCTGAAATACGATGCATTAACACGCAATCTTCTCGGATCACCCCCACTTTGTCTAACAAACTTTGTTGTACAGAAGAGATCCTGCCCCTGATATCAATCGCTCGGGATTTAAACCCCTCGACGTTGATCATTTTTCTTTCAGCAACCTCTAACTGAGCCTGCAACCCTGTGGTCATACTCCTTTGCTGACTTGCCTGTATCCGACCATCTCGAATCACTGAATTCGCTTGTTTCAACTTGGTTTTGAGGACTTCAATTTCCTTTTGATCAGCCAATCGGGCTAGTTCTATTTCTCCACTCACCTGCCTCTTAGCGCTTTCTGCGGCCGAAGCTACTCCAGCTTCGAGTGTCTTGATCAGGCGATTCTTTCTTTTGAGATGATTTTTCAACATCCCGACCGAGAATTTATTTGCCGATGCATACGCTCCTAGCGTCTCTGCGATCTCTGTGGCAAATTCCTCACTCTTTTTATTCTTTCCATCTTTCATCACTTTGAATTTTTTAGCTGTTGATCCTTCATCCTGGTAGAACTCCCTTTTCACAACTGCTTTCCTCTTTTTGTCAAAGAAGAACTCATTTGGGGGAAGCTCTTCCACTCTGATAGGCATTAGCTCCTCACCGAAAATCCATCCCTCTTCTATATTCCCTTGCGTTGACTACAAGGGGGTGACAGAAGTAATGGGTTCCCCAATCTGTTTCGCTGCCTTTCCTGGTGTGACGACTGAGTCCTGCTTCTTTGGAGGATCAAAGGTCTTCGTCTCGGTTTCAAGATTTTGGGTTTATGGCGGGTCTGTGTTCTTAACTTCCATCTCTGGACTATGTTCCTTGGATGGATCCTTGGTCTCTTCCTCTGCTTCGGGATTCTTCCCAGACCCCCCTTCCTGGTGTTTTTCAGGGTTAGGAATTTTCTCTTCGAAACCTTCAGCATCCTTCCCTTTTTCCTCGGAAATACCCAAACCTCCTAGCACAACGGGGAGACATCTTCGTCTATGCTCCTGAAACTTTAAAACATAGGCCATGTCTTCGGGTGCTAAATATAGAATTCAAACTAGCACTTCCCCATAAGACCTCGCCCCTCGGAAAATATCATCCGAGGGTGAACATTCATGTTCAAACTTCTTCAGCCCACAATTTTCCAAATGGTTGCTTACAATTTTCTGAGGATCATTCTTTTTATACTCAATAGAGACCAAACTAAAGTCTTCTAAGGTTGTAGCCTCAGCTTTAGCATGTCCAAAATCCAATAAAGAATAAGAATTTAGCCGAACAGGGAAAAACGGCCATACCTTCTTTGATGATGCTTTGAGCTCTTTACTCACTCCGCCAATCACTGTTTTTTGGGAAATCTCGCAACAGGCTAGCTTTTCGGGGATGAACAGTGGTAGCACAAGCGGGGGAACAATAGCTCCGAACACTCTGAAATAGGAAAACTTTGCTTCTACGTACCAGTCCATGATACCATTCAGATTTGCAGCAATGCTATTCAAGATGCGAGGTGGCGAATGACCAAAAATGGCGATGTGCAGGGGCACCATCACCCAGTTGAAAATCTCATAAATAAATTTGTTTGCTTTATTTTCCCACAGTTTGTTGTGATACTCATGCACCGGCTTTTCTTGGGCTGGACTCCAAGACCAGTTCATCAAAGGGAATGGAGTCATAGAACATATCGCGTCCATGATATATGCAAACATGAAAAAAGAGTATGTTCCTCCGCTTTCTTTCTGCTCTCGGTATTCGGTGACCCGGTTGAACAGACTGTCTGAGAGTATTTTTTCCCAATTAAATGAGCATCCTTCTACTACCCGAAATATGAGAAATACCTACGCAATGTAGAAATGTGTTGTATCCTCCTTTCCAAAGAGTCGGCATGTCATCATCGCCACATACATATACTGTGGCTCCAACGAAGCAATTGAATATACACCTTGGTCATTCGCTCTGAATTTCGTGGAGCACGAAACCCAATCCTTTATCAAACCTGGCATGGTTTTTTCATATTCTGTGCACTCCTTCTTTTTGAATTCCTCCAGGAATTCAGCATCATATGTGTATTCAAAAGTTGCTGGGAGCTTGTACATGGTTTGGATATGTTCTAGTCTAAAATTTTCGACTGTGGTCCATTGGTCACTTATGATAGTTTTGGTGGGTAGGTCTAAGTGATCTAATGCCCATCGGATCATGTCGTAGTATGGGAGCAACCTCGGTCTGGTTGCAACCAGGTGCATTCCTGACTGAACAACTATCTTGTATTTAGTGTTCTGGTCATATTTTTCGTTATCATTGTCATCGGAGTCTGAGTAATTCACCAACTCAGATTGAAGAATATCTGAAACAAACGATCAGTTGGGTACTGAGCTGCCAGTCCAAGGTGAAGTATCAGAGACATTGTCGGAACCCTGCGTTGCGATCTCGACCTTTGCCTTCGCATCTTTCCGTGGAGCCATGGCTGAAGCTTGCTTTTTCGCTCTTCTGTGATAGATCTGTGTATACATGCAGAAATTAGTTCACTCGTAGAAAGGTGAGCTCTGTGCGCTTATGAGAAATGTTTTAAATAAAATGAAACTCCCGTATATATTTGAAAATTCTGTACTATTTGAAATAAATCTGTCAAATCGCAATTAGAAACAAATTTATTGTGTAAATTCGATCTTATTTATTCGTGGATTTACCCTAATTCTTCATTAATGTCATCAATGTTCAGTGGATTGACAGGCCATCGGGGTATGGAGAGCAATTATCTACCTCGTGAAATGTGCAAACCTCGATGCGCGAGACGAGACGCATCTCATTTTATTTTAAAATTTCAAATCTTAGCAACTTAAATAATTTTCTCGCTGTTCGCTACATCGTGAATTTCCTTTTAACATTTTGAATCTTCAAATCGCGAGACTGTGAGGGCCGATTTGGATTCAATTAATAGTAATAATGATTTGGAGCGTCATTAGTTGCATAATTAATTTATTCGCCATATCGCGACTCGGAAGTTCGAAGACAGATTTTTGGGAGAATGGTATGCCGAGTCACGATACCGCGATGTGGCGATAAATAAGGCTCAAAATACGGGAAGAAAATCTTAGATTAGGTTACTAATTAATCTTTCCATAATCATGTCGCAACCTCGTGAGTTGGGATTTTAGGCGCCTTAACTTTATGAAAGAAAGTGACGAGTGGTGAAATGCCAAGCACCAAATTTAACCATGGTTAGTTTTTTGACCTTTAATCCTTGACCAAGGTTATCGCAAGAATTATCGCGTTCTCGGCTCTCGGGGTTGTAAGAATAGAAACTTGGGTTTGACGAATGCCCAGACGTGAACTCCCGACAACGTCCACTCATGAGTTACAAGATTTACCCTAGTTAATGTCTTGGGCGGAAATTAAAAACGATTTCGCTGTTTCATGACTCCGGACGTGTGAAGTCAAGGTTTAAAGTATCCAACCTGCGAGACCCCGAAATAAAACAAAAGAGTGAACATACTTGCGAAAATGGATCTGTTTTGAAAGTAGAAAACATTGTTGTCCAGGCGACAAGATTTCAGAGTCTTAAGATCTCGGAAGGAAAAGGAAAATCAATCTTTAGATTTCAAGTATCAAAAATTGAAAATTGTGCAAGGTAAAAAACAAGGGCGGCTCCAACAAGATACATAGATGCACATTAAACAGGAAAGAACTGACTGTAACAACAGATATATGCTAGAAATTCTAAACAGATCGATTATCCAAATCAAAGAAATTAATCTAAACAACAAAACAGAGGGGAGTCTGTGAGGAAGGTGGGCCCTTTCCCTCTCA
>JASDQU010245284.1:7856-22265 GCA_032191745.1 Picea mariana | reverse complement strand
CTTAACAAATCTTGATTTTCTTCGAAGTCATGAAGTCTGAAGGATTTGGAAGTCAATTTTCATGCAATTTCTCTATATCTAAGAGTTGGGAAATGTCCACCTTTCTCCATGCATATCCTGCGTCCCAAATTCCTTCTTATGGTTATTAACCAGAATTATTGTGGTTTTTTTCCCTGCTGAAATTCTTGGACCACTATACCTCCTGAGCTTCAGAACACAACCAATGTGTTCGCTCAATGCCCTCTTGGCATCCTGAGTTATCTAAGAATGAATTTTGTCCATTTCAACAATAGTTCACTCTGAAGCCTTTTCTTCAATAACCACTTATCCGGCCCATCCAGGCTCAGTGTTGAAACCATGGGATCTAATACCATATTGTAACATTCCCTAACCACCCTTGTCAGGGACAACACTGCCTCAAACACACATGGTCTCAACCTCTGTTATAGATAATTAAAAGTGTTCATGCCTAGACATAGACCTATTGGGAAATGGTAGACATAGCTCATTTCATAATAAATCACATATAAACTTAAAAGAAATAAACAGAGATAACATGAAAGCATACATGCAGCGAGACACATGATATTATTATAAGAATCAAAGACATGCACTAAAATACATCATTTAACAATTAAGCACATAAATGATACTTATCTCTTAATTGTAGTGCACCGACTATGTGCATACCTTACCCGAAACTCCAATCCTTAGAACACATTTCTCGTCACTCTCTACAGTGGTTCGCCCTTGCACTGGGACTAGACTCCACCAGGAAAGGGATTCCTAGGCTAGGAAAGGACAACATGAAGTTGCACCAGTCTACAGGAAGGATTTCCTCCAAGGATCCATTTACACCCAGTGCTCATAGACTCTCATTCCCCACATTCCTGTCCTACCCCAGGAATATACACCTTCACTATCACATAGTCCATCAGCTGCTCCACCTCCCTTCCAAGGCTTCAACAACAAGCTAGATAGGAATTTGTAGAGATATGTAGTTGTTGTTGGACTCACTCTAGGAGAATTCACTTCCCTAGAAACTCTCTCACCTGAAGAGAGTTTCTCACAGGCCTGAAAACATGCTTCTTCAACCATAGGCCTCACAACCTGGTTCTTCAATCCAACTCCTCAACACACAGAAAAGGGTGATTGAAATAACATAAACCATATGTGGGGAACGGTAATGGAAGAACAAAATACATGGAAATCGTAGGGTATAGGTTCAATAAAGATATCAGTTTGATCTCGTTGTAGAGGTTATAGATGGTTGAGGGTTATGCAATGGAATTCCAAGATTTATTTCTTTCTTTCTCCCTATGTGCTTGAGTGGAAGGAATGGAAAAAATATCCCCAAAATAGTCAAAATACCAATATATATTTGCATGTTTCTGAGATGACACATGGTGCTCATGAAGTGCATTCCTCTCCATTTGGAAGATTTCCCCTTCCCCAAAGTAACTTAAGATAAATTCATATCCTCCTTACAACATTTAGAATAATAATATATATTGTTCTCTGAGATTTAATCTCTTAATCTTAGTCCATTTTTTCCAGCATCTCAACCCCCTCCCTTACCCAACCTAGTGGAGTCTAGTCCCCCATACTCTTTCATCATGGCCATTCTACATGAAATGATGATTTATATTAATGATTTGAATATTAACATATACAAAACAAGCTCCTAGCCTTATCATCCTAGGCTCTCTATCCCAACAATCACATAAGCCTCCTATCTTACCATTACTTGGCTCACCAGACTATGAAACATGTTTACAATTCATGATTAAAAATTAGGGGCTCGACTGCTATAGCGGGAAAACCCCTCTATGGAATACACCATGGTTCTAAAGTGTAGGCATAGCTAACTGTCTAAAGTCTCCTTCTTTTTATCAACTATCCCGTCATTACCCCATAATCATACATAAAAGAAAAATTATAGGGGATTTGGTAGGCATACCTTAAACTACGCATTCGGTGTCAATCCCTTTGCGCTTGGTTGTTTCCCGACTGCAAGTCTCCTCCCAAGGCTGACCTGCATTCACCAAAAGACAAACAAGAAACTACAAGAATGCATTCTACATATGGATTAGTGGGTTAGACATCATAATCAAGAAATGTAAAAAAATCATAAATATTTAAGACATCATTTGGCAGGACGAAAAAAGTACTTCTTTATATTGATCTCACAAAAGTCATTTACAACATGAGATTGAAACTACTCCTAGAACTCGTTCCTCGTCTCCTCTTCACCATGCACCAACTGCTTCCACATATTCTTCTCCTCTTCAGTTCTCTCTAGGGAAATGGCAAGGATTTGCAAAGGAGGAAGAAGGAATTCTGGCTCAAACTCACAATGTGGTTGCAAAATATTGGGGCAAAGGGGGAATATTGAAATGGGCAGAGTTTCTATTCTCTCATGCTGCTCTCTAGAATGGGGCCCCAAAACCTTCTTTTATAGGCCAAAATAGATAGTAACATTTGGGGTGACTGGCTATGGGCGGTCAACTCGTTAAGTAATGGCCCGAAAACCCATATCCCTTTTCAATTTTCATTTTTTGTGAATTTTTGTGAGTGTACGCGGGCTGTAGTGGTGCAACAAGCATGTGTACGTAGGAAGTAGTGGTGCAGGGCACATACACCTTCAAAAAAGTAGTTTTTAGAAGATATTTTCAGTGATGGCTTGGAAAAGATAGTAAGTAAGATGGCCTAATGCCAAGTATGCATGTCTGGTGTAGTTTAGGGTTATAACAGATTCCCCCTAATGTGTGAGGCTAGAAGAGCATCTGATGGCCGAAATACATTACAAATATTCACACATGTATGAAGTGAGTGAGAATAGGGACCGGAGTTTAGGAGGTGCCATCTGAAAAATAACAATTTGTCTCACCGAGGCGGGCATACCCATGCTCAGGATGAAATAAAATCATGACTACCAATCAAATACACTGAAGATCCATGTCATATAACTATATAAAGTGTAGCCGCGAGAAATACCTAATGGATATACATCTCAAAATGAAAATATATACATGTATAGTATCCATTTCCAAGAAGCCAATGATGCCTGATGGCTAGAGATGAGGCCTTCAGAGCTCGAGAAACAACTTCAAAATCTTCAAAACTTAGGCAAGAGTGTAATATTAGTGTATGACTTCACTACCTAGATGTCTTCAATGGCTTGTCAAGAACAAACAAGAGGAACTTGATGATCAGGCAAAGAACTTCATTGATTTTGAGCAAGGACTTGATTCATTTTTTGGGGTGGCCAGGCATGAGGACAAGGGACAAAATATAGAAGGGCCGACTCAAGTTTTAGTAAAACTTCCTTTGGACGAAAGCACGAAAAAAGATGAGACTCGGGAAACATGGCATTGACATAAGTCCACGATGCAGGAGGCAATGCGAACTCTCCATATGTTTGGAAGCGTAACCAAATGATGGGGGACACAACTCTATGTAGTGGGAACAACTTCCTAAGGTCATATTGAATCCTAGAGCTTGACGAACAAACATGAGGATGTGCTTTTTCCAAGGGTGACTCATTGTGTTGTCAAAAAAAAGAAAATACGTTTTCGTTCCTCTTTTTGGGGTATATTTGATTTTTTTGTCTTTTTCAATAATTTTGGAAATCTTGAAAAAGAATAAAAGAATGCTACGTTACAAAGGAGGAATGAGCGCCGGAGACATACTAGTTCCAAGTGAAAGGAACACACTGATGCTCAGAGAAAGGGAACATATGCAGGAAAAGTACACTCGGGAAAAATCCTCCATGGGTTAAGGTGTCAAGATGGAGAGGCAAAGTGCTACATGAATTGCGTATAAGGCATGCTTCATATGGTTCATTTAAGAGGAACATGGAGCTGGCATTAGGTCAAAGACGCAGGAATGCAAATGAGATTAATAAGACACAATGATAATGCCCTTCGATGTAATTTTAAGGAGCCTAGAGAAGGTAAGCTCGACGGTTTTTCATTTTTAGAGAGTCTAAAAAAATGTAAATGGAGACTCCACTGAGGTACCTTTTTCAAAGGTATTTTAGTCGGTTCAAAAAAGGGGTAAACTTGCACTAAAAACATGTCTATTCAAAACCATTTTAACGAGTGTGACAAAGACAATATCACTCAAATTTTTTTCATATTTAAGAAGTCTGAAAAAGCTTAACTATGGACTATGTAAGGGATGTTCTTCTTGACCAATTTAATGAGTTTGAAGAAACAAGGTCACTCGACAATCTTTTCAATTTTAGGGAGTTTGAAAAGAGCTTAACTATGGACTCCGTGGAGGTTCCTTTTTCGTAAATTTAGTCCCTCACACCTGAAAAAAGGTTAAATATATACCTAAGAATACTCTTCTAGAGAACTGAGGCTCCTAGAGTATACCTTTGTTCGTACATTTGATCATCCAGACCAAAAAAGGGGCAAACTACCGCCGGACAGACGTGCCTTTGAATTTTAGTTTGGCGAGCGTGAAGGGAAACAAGATTGCTTGACCATCTTTTCATGTTTAGAGGGTCTGAAAAGGGCTTAAAATAAGACCCGTTGTTTTGGGGAGTCTCGAGGGTGAGGTCAAAAGTGACAAGGAATCATGCAAGTGAGGCTCAAAATCGTAATCAGGAACAACTAAAAAGGACTCCCGAGCCTATAATCATTAACGATGACACAGACACCAAAATGCAACTAGGATCTACCTAGGGTATCCATGTGAAGGTAGGATCTACCATTAAATTACAACACTTCTAGAGAAGGAGTGAGGGTTATGTGTCGCAATTCAGTGGGATCGATCCTATGGCAAAGCGAAAAAGACAACAAGGTGCAACAAGTGGAGGTGGAATCCTATATTACATGCACAAAGTTGGAAAAATGAATTTTTACCAAAAGACCTTTAAAAATGACCCAACTCTCAAAAAGTTTCCAAATACCCAAAGTAACAAGTATCGTAACATCGCCAAAGAAACTCAAGAACCGTACTAAAAATTTTTCAAGCTAGAAAAAAAATGACAAAAGGGTCCAAAAAAATGACAAAAAGGGTCCAAAAGGTCTATAAATAGAAGCTGGAAGCTCATTATCACCATTGTAATTTGAGAATTGACAAGAAATCCAAAAAAAACCCTTTTCCGAAGGAGTTGATTCTAGGAGCTTCAGTGGATGAAACGAACTTCCACTTGGACCAAGTAAGTACAAACTAGCCCCTCCCGCCTTTCATTCTTCCTTTTTTTCATTTCTTTTTGTTTTTTTGGGGGGAGCTTACCTTTAAAGAGGTCAGCTCCACATGTATGTGGGCTGTCCAAGAATAACCTGTGTGTGCACATGGGTAGAAGATAATTTTCCCACGTACACACGCGACTATTGCCAAGAAAATCCACGTACACCCTCCAACAAGTGGAAAAATAAAAAGGCAAGAGTTAACTCCCCATGATTTGTCATTTTGCAGGATGTATGTTCATTGGAGAGAGAATGAGCATTAAGACATTGATTTTTTGGTCTTATAATACCATGCTCCTATCGTCGTTTTATCACAATGTGGTTGTTAAAGTTCTTCCAGTGTCTATTTATGAGGGCTCAACCCAGGTTGTTGAATGCTTTGATAGATTACTGGCATTATGATGCAGAGGCATTTATTATCGAGGGGCAGTTGTTGACTCCAATGACTGAAGACATTTACTTCCTAACTGGTCTCTTGAGGAGAGGGCATGCAGTCAACTTGTGTACTTTCCCCCTCGGGCCTCACAACATTGAGGAGCTGATTGGATTCCATTGCGAGGCTGGTACTGAGAAAGTAGGTTCTCAGGTTCATATACACAAGATCAAAAACCTATCACTAAAAGTGATAGTTCTTCTCATTGGGCGGATCACCGGATCTACGACTTTACATCAGGATTCCTAGGTGCACATGCATTGTGTAGTACAATGCTTAAATTCATGGATTTTTTACTGGAGTACAACCATGATAGATTGAATGAAGAGACAACTAACATAGTGTCAGATATGGGAACACCAAAACTTCAGGTTTGGGACTATTTTATGTTCCTTTTTCTTCGAGAGGGCACCCAGTCTCAGTCCTTGAGAGATGATACGAGGGCACAAGGCCTCTCTCCCAATGCTATGTAGATGGGTGGCATTTTTGCCATGACAGGGGGCAGGGAGAACCATCGAGGCCTTCAATGATAAATTTTTTGACAGGTTGTCTCGGTAGATTCTGGCTATAGAGAACTACCCCTATGCTAGGATCAACTTTTCTAGAGATCCTGACATTCCTGTACCTCCTGGAGTGGAGTGAGGAGAGCTAGGTATGTTTGTTTTTCAAAGATATTTAATTATTTATTTATTTTTATATATATCATTTTTATGTGTACTAGAGTATTTGACAAGCATGTATCTGTTACGTATGGATGTGGGACTAGTGTGTCCAATAGAATTCTCGAGGACTAGGTGACGTCCTCAACCAGAGGTAGGACCAGCCACAACCACCGGACCAGTAGCAATAGTAGGGGGGCCTCCAGTTGGAGAGGCTGAGAGAGTACTAGGATAGGTGGAGTGGAACCTCACCGCACTCACTCTTATAGTTTCTATTGCAGAGATCAAGGATCTCCCACCGTCGATGCAACCTCACGTAGTTGGGGTACCATGGACCTAGGTCTAGCTCTTCTGGCATTTGGTAAAGAACATTGTTCATTATGGCAGGGCCAACAGGACCCACCCTTAGATAGGCTAGAATAATCACGTGCTGGGGGCACCTTTTGTATATTTTTGAGGGCATAAGCCCCATGACTCTTACTAGACAAAGTTTTGAGGCACTTGCGCCCACCCATGTACTCTGATATTTCTGATATATATTCATATTTACATATTTTTACGTCTTATCAATTACATCTATTTTACAAATGTATTTACATGTGTGTGTGTGTGATTTTCCTTACATGTGTGCAATATGCCAATCTAATACATGATTAGATAGAGTATCTTTGATTTGATTCAATCTCCTAGGAACATGGATATACGTAACATAATCAAATATTTGTTCTAAGAGACGTACCCTAAGGAGCTGTCGGTCTAGAGTAGGATCATAAACGCGATAAACCCCATTTAACTGGGACACAACCAGCTGAGCGTCTAAGTAGACCCAAACGTGAGATATACCATGCGACAAAGTGTCATGAAGAAAATTTAAGACTGCACTATATTCAACGACATTGTTTGTGGCGTCACCTAAACAGATACCTCCTGAAGATAACAACTAGCCCTGAGGTGTAAAAATCACCCAATCTATGGAAGCAAGTCTCCATGTGTGTCGGCTAGTGCTGTCCACAAACCTAATGAGCATCTATGATTCACTTGACATCTACCATAGTGAAAAATATGACATAAAAAATGACATGTCCATAAAACCAAAAGACAAAAACTAAGAAGAAAATGTATAATAACTATACATATGTACAAGAATTCACCCAAGGCGACCCACCTATGAGTAATACTTATTGAGGTAGAGCTCATTTCTAGGCTCCACSAATGCATTTCCCTCAAAKTMCACCAKAYGATAAACRCCCTTCTTTAGAACCTCCTTCACGATGAAAGGTCCGAACCACATGGGTTTGAACTTACCTTCCCCCAGGGGATCCTTATCTTGGTCATAGAMTAGGACAAGGTCAACCTTCAGAGAAAATCTRAGGAYGAACGGACCGATCATACAGACACTTGACTTTTTGTTTGTGAGCCTCGTTATCCAAGGCTACATCATGACGCTTCTTGAGATATAATAAATGCTCTTCAAGCGGTGAAGTGTCTGGCAATAACTGTACTACCAACTTTAGAGATGGGATCTGGCACTCTATAAGAAAGAATGCTTCCATCATGTAAACAATTTGAAAAGGTGAGAAACTGGTTGTAGTCTTAACAGATGTTCGGTAGGCCCATAATGTGGAGTACAACATCAAATGCCAATTTGACTTGGCTGAATTGATCGTTCATTGTAGAATTGTATTAAGGGATTTATTCACAGCTTCCACCTAACCATTCTCTTGTGGGTAGTAGGATGACAAATGTTATTTCCTCAACCCAAGCTTTGACGTTGACTCCAACATCATTTTATTCTGAAAGTGACTTCCATGGTTAGTGACAATATCTCTCACGACATCAAACCTTGCTATTATCTGGTTAAACAAAAATAGAGCAGTTGTCTCTCCATCATATTTAAACATTGGCATAGCCTCGACTCACTTCTTAAAGTAGTCTACTGCTATGATAATATAATGGTGCCCCCTTGTTGAAGAGGGGTTGCATGTAGCATAATCAATCCCCCACTTGGTGAAGGGCCCAACTGTGATGATGGGAAACATGGGAGCGGGGTGTGTCTTCATCTTTCGAGAGAAGACTTGACATAGTTGGCACTTCTTGACCAATTCAACACAATATTTGATTAATGTTGGCCAAACGTAACTGTCTCGTAGAATCTTTTGGGTTGTTTCCAACCCATAAAAGTGACCGCCACATGCTCCAGTGTGGCAATCGTTAAGCATGATGTTTTCTTCTTCATGAGTGAGACACCGACGAAGGATGCAATCTACACCTCGATGCCACAAAGTGTCCTCGAGTATGAGATAGTTCTTGGCCTGATGTTATATACAACGATGATCATCGTGAGAAGCAGAGGTAGGGAATTTCAAATTCTGGAGATATACTAGTATATATCCATACCAGGGGTCTGAAGATGTGATTAAAAACATGTCTCCTTTGATAGGAGACTCCTTGGGTATAACATCACCTGATCCGACCAGAAGTTCTGAGATGAGTTCTGCAAATACCAATGACTTTTTGGATTTCAGCGAGACAAAATCCAAGTCAAATTCTTAGAGGATAACTATCTGTATACTGATTTTTCCTCCGATTACACGTCGTGTCAACACGTATTGAAGCGTATTCACAACAACAATGATGGTGGTCTTGTGAAACAAGATGTAATGATGGAACCACTGGACATCATAAAATTTTGCGAACGCAAGTTTTTCAACATGGGAATAATTGAGTTCCAGTCCAACTAGGCCTCGGCTCAGGTAATAAATCACATATTCTGAGAGTAAATCATTCTCCTAAACCAAGACCATGCCGATGGTCGACTTTGCAGTGACCAATTATAGTAAGAAATCTTTATTATAATTGGGTGGCCAAAGAAGAGGGGTAGATGCCAGGGTGTGTTTCAATGCTTCGAAAGAGTGTTGAGTGGCTTCATCCCAATGAAAAAGAACATCCTTCTTTAGCAAACGCATGAAACCCTTTGTGATCTCGGCATAGTTTGTGATGAAATGAAGTAAAAAGTTCTGTTTTCCCTGTAAACTTTGAAGCTGAGGGATTTTTCACGGGGGAGGAAACTGAGCTATTGCCTCAACCTTTATAGGATAGACCATGATCCCTATTGTTGAAACTATGAAACCAAGTAGACGACCCGATGTTACACAAAAAATGCATTTTTTTGGATCCAAGCGAATCCGGTAGTAGCGACATCACTCAAAGATGATTTTGAGGTGTGTGGGATGATCATATATCTTGCGAGATCGTGATGCTAAATCATCAAGATAAGCCTCAACTATGTGTTTGATATCATGGAAAGAAAAAGACATGGCCCACTAAAAAGTTTCTCCAACATTTTTCAGACCAAAAGGCATCTTCTGATAAGCGACTGTACCCCATGGATGAATGAAATCAGTTTTGTGTTGGTATTTAGGCTTGATCTATATCTGATTGTATCCCAAAAAACCATCCATGAAAGAAAATGCCTCGCAACCTGTGCATTCATCGACTATTTGGTCAATAAATGGCATGGAGAAATTATCCTTTAGACATGCCTTGTTCAAATTATGGAAGTCCGTACATACATGAATCATACCCTGCTTTTTGTTGACTGGCATACGATTTGACACCCATTGAGTCAATTGAATGGGGTAGATGAAACCATCTTTGAGTAGTTTCTCTACTTTAGCCTTAATAGCTGCTGCTTTCCTGGGATTAACTGGATGAAGCTTCTGTCGGACCAGCTTGGCATAAGGATATGTTGTGATTTCATGTTCAATGATTCTTGGATATATGTCTGGCATTTCCTCATACGACGAGGCAAACACGTCCCAAGTTTCTTTAAATAAATCTGTGTAGATTCGAATCTCCTTGGGGGAGAAATCCACTCTGATGAAGCTATTCTCCACGATGCCAAGGGCTTTGGAGATATCAATATGTATCATTTTAGTGATGGTTTCCATATTTCCTTCAGCATAAACAACATGTGTAGCGAAGGATTGATAGGACAAGCCATATCTTCAGTCATAGTCAGAGTGAATTCTCCTGCTTCAATTCTTCTTAACTCTGGGAGAAAATAATATTTGTGATGGATATCATCCCAGGGTTTGTCTAGGATATTCATTGCCTCAATAATCACCTTGTCTAAGAGAAATACAAAATCTAAAGAATCATTATCGGTGATGGAATCTTGATCCCAAATAGGCTGAGAACTAGATCTAACTCATGTGTGGTATTCAGATTAGGGTTGGTGAAAGCTTGTTGGATTATAGAGTATGAAAATTCTGTCACAGACAAAGGCATGGACATGCCATGGTGTCCTATCCCTTCCATCATATCTGATGGAGAAGGAAGAGTCCACGAATCGTTAAAGTAAGTCGTGCAAAACGACGAAATTTGGAAGATTTCGGCCCTAGGCTAGTCAGGGACAACTAATATGTAATGGACATTGTCGATTGGAGGCAGGTAATCAAAAGTACCCATAAAAGGTGGGAAAAAACCAACCCCTATGTTGACGATGTCAGGATGAGGGTTATCAATCACTGGGACCGTGGATACCCCCGATGAAGGTTCAAGATGGGAGAATGATAACTGATCAATGGACACGATCCAACCCTCATGTGGAAACAATAAGACCTGGAAAAATGTCACGACCACTTCTTGCATAGCATAGGTCCAACTCCTTCCTAACAAGAGATTGTAGTTGAGAGATGAATCAACCACTTCAACCTCGACGCATACGGTCTTCCCCCCAGCTGCATGGGGAATGAGGGGATGATTCCATGTTGTCGAAACGAATGACCTTCTAAAGTGGTAAGAAGATTAGGTGATGAAGACAAAATGGGTTGGCCAATGGCCTTCCAACATGCCAAAGACATCACACATGTCGAGNACCACCGTGTGGAAAATGTTCTGAGTAAAAGTTTTCATGGTGTAAGCCACTACTATCTGAAATTGCACATGGTAAGGGAGATGAGTTTTTAATTAGGGCATATCAAGCATGATCATTCCTATATTACAAGTCTCAGCATATCCTAAGGAAACTAACAGAGCCTTTCTCTAGGAAGGGTATCTCTGGAGGACTTCCAAAGCTAACATTGCACAAGGGGTTTGAGACAAATCCTCCACCAAAGAGTAGTTTTGGGCGGCCCTTGCATTTGGGTTGTGGGAATATTTCTTGAACACGCCTTTTGGGATGTGTGTCATTGTTCTTCCAACGTCTTCTCAATTATGAGAGGAAGAGATGGGTTTTTGGCTTCTTTACCTTTCTCAGAGGTGTTTGGCATTCCGTAGTCATGTGTCCTAGTTGTTATGTCAATGCTTCCTTTCATCATGTACACATTTGTGGATGAAGGATTAATTGAAGATGGAGGGGGTCCCTGAATTCCCCCTTCCACACTCAAAGAGGCTTGAGTCAAATTTTGCTCATGTGGAAATGGGTTGGTTAACACGACAGGCTATTATTGTGCCAATAAATTTTGGGCCTCTGCAAGCTGAGGGAAATAGTGAGTCAGATGGTCCTCTATGCAAAGATTACATAGATACTTCAACTTTTTATTTTATGTTTTCCCCCCACCAGCATTATTGGTAGGTTTCTTATCCCCCTTACCCTTCTTTCATTGTTTCTTCTTTCTGTCAGGATATTGGGTGGCCTTTGGGTTTATTGATTGCACACTGTGTACATCCGACATTTGAGTAGGGGGGGTAGCCAAACCAGTGGTATGGTTGGATGTTGTCTGCTGCATTGACAATTGACTCAATTGATTCGAAAAATGATCAACAGGCTTCGTTTGTGCTAAACCAACAAT
Source organism: Picea mariana (assembly GCA_032191745.1). Lineage (NCBI taxonomy): Eukaryota > Viridiplantae > Streptophyta > Pinopsida > Pinales > Pinaceae > Picea > Picea mariana. The sequence goes on along the minus strand of JASDQU010245284.1, from coordinate 10,174 downwards.
ACCATCAGCATGTGGTCCAGATCTCTGTCTAGTCTTTTCAAGTATCAACCGCAGTGCATCTAGAAAAACTTCATAAATTAAACTAGACTCAGAGTAAATCAGATCTAGTTGTTGATCTTTCATTAGACCCTTGAGGTTGTGACGTCTTTAGATAACTTGGGTACCAAAGACTTAAGGAACCAATCAAGCGGGAATGTTGGTGGGACTAGTACTTTTATTAAACTCTTCCAACATCTTCATTCTCGGATGTGATATGAGATATGGTCCATTTTTGTCTGCTCAAAGTTGTCCAACAATTCAGTGCTGACATTGTGTCTCACAAGTAATTGGAAATGGTTTAATAAATCCATTGCCAATTCGTCGAAGGAAGAGTATCTTGAGCGGTCAAGCTCGATGTACCATTTCATAGAACTCCCGATGAGAGTGCGTTGAAACAAATGAAACTAGATAGAGTTGTCTCTCAACGAGTTCGATGAGCACCATAAATGGAAGGTATTCACATGATTTCTTGGATATTCATTAGGCTTAGCCTCAAACATTGGAATTTCTAAAGGAAACTTGGTCGGCATAGGAGGCTAATGTGGATCGTGACAGATGGGTTCATTTAATAACTTTGTCAAGTCTAGCAAGTGCAGAGTTTCCAGAAACGGTAATTTGGGTTGTTGATTATAACCAGGAAAAAAGGAGGCTGCAGTTTGGTTGGCACCAGATTGCCAGGAAAATTTAGGTTGCTGGCTAGGGTTCTGGTAATAACCATGGTTGTGACCACTGTACATATTCTTCGCTTGTTGAGACATCATTGGTTGACTCCTACAATAGGATGTAAAGGGTTGGGCTTGTGTCGCAGTCTAAGGATTTTGGGAAGGGTTGCCCTCTATCGATTCGACGAGCATAGGTGTTGAGCCTTGCCTAGGGTTCCATTGGCTATGGAAAGGGTTTCCCCCGGTCGGCATCCCTGACAAGGGAACTGATCCTTTCCATGGATTCCAAAGTCCTTGTATTCCTAAGTTTTCCCCATGTGCAGGAATAATACCCTGCATAGGATTTTATTGTCCATAACCGGGGTTTCCCCCGACCGAGATGACAACTGATGAGAATGCGTTGTTACCAAACGTGTCGAACAAAGAGAATGGTTTCGAACCTATTGACATGCTATAAGAGGGAATTTCTTGACTAATTGCTCCAAATTAACTATAGTTTATGTTCGGCCCGATGAAGTGATGATGAGAACTGTCAAGTGAAGGGGATGAAGGAGGTATATGAAACCCTCCATAAGGGAAAGCATTATAGGGAGATGAAGTGCCCCCCATGGATCCTTGCAAAGGATCCTTAGAGCTCCCTGCCCCCAGACCTAAATTTTGTAGAGTGGACTAGGAAAGGACAGATTTCGTATTGAAGCCAGGCATCCCATATGATAATGGAGGGCCTATCACACTCTAGGTGAAAGGAGTAGTGATCGCTACCATAGACAGAATCAGACCATTTCCCGAGGTAAAGGTGGTTGAGACCATGGTAGTCCGGACGGATGATAGCTGGTTAGGAGGTGGAAAACCCCCTGTGGTGACAGTCGTAGAGGGAGTATGAGAATTCCCTGAAGAAGTAGCAGCATTTTTCTGCATCGTTGCTTATGACACTACCTGACACTCGTAAGGTTTAACCTGTATGACAATGGGCGCCAATAGATCAGTGATCGGAGGGTTATACAGAACAAGATCTTCTGCTCCAAAGTCAGAAATGGTTGGTTCGTTCAGAATCAAATGTTCTCCTCTCAGATATGGGTCGAGCTTAGTTTCTTGTGTCTCGGTCACCTCAAAAGACCCTTGCTGGTCTAGTCTTTGCCTTAGCGGTGGTAGGGGTGTCTCTAGATTAACCGGTGGTAGGACAAAAATCCTTTGTGATTGGCAGAGCTCTTGATCCTCCACAGTGTGAGAATATCAATGAAACACTAGGTATTTCTATTAATGTTTTAAAAACCAACACACACTAGAAAATTCTCATATGAGATAAGACAAGCAGATCAGTAGCTAGTTGGAAGAACAGTTACACCACCCAACACTAGAGAAACTTACTGGTGCAAGTGAAACTCTAATATGAAAAATACCCTCCAGGTATACTCTGCAAAGCGTGGCCCAATTTCTTCCCTAGGTACTGTAGTATACCCCCTCAGTCACCTGTGTAATTCACTAAGATAAAGGCAACTAGGTTGCCAACGTGCAAACAGTCACTTGACGGGTACAACCGACAGTCCAGTGGACCGTAATGAGAAGGGTATCAAGCTTGAACTTATCAAGGGTATAGAAATAAAGTGTTCTGGAAGA
>JASDQU010245283.1:138869-150379 GCA_032191745.1 Picea mariana | reverse complement strand
GGTGGACGTAGCCCACACTGGGTGAACCACGTAAATCTATGTCTCTCTTGTATTGTGTGTCTTCTGTGTTTTGTTTCTGCATTTGTTTTATTTTATTGCTCCGCGGTCTGGTTTTTCTAACAAGTAGCATGGTGTCCACGTCGTGACAACCCCATCATAAAATAGATATCCTCAATATCTAATGTCAGCGTATGGACTCCCACGTGAAATAACTGTTGATCCACATCCCACATGTGGACCAGGTATTCTAATAACCTGAGTTGGGTTGTCATGCCCAGGATCCTAAAAAATTTCAAGAGCCCACATTCCTAGAGGGAAGCAACTGTACCCAGGTCATTCTCGGTGATGGAATCATCCTCCTCATGTTCTGTTTCTCTCCATTCCAACATCGTGATGGTAAAACACCTGCAAAAGAGCCATGAGAGGGAAGTCAACAACTTTTTTTAAACTCTTGCATAATTTTTATTGAGCAAAAACCACACATTAAAATCCATTTTTCCCCCCTCGCAGGTGAACCTTTTGCATAGTGCGAGATTCTCGCAGGTGCCCTGAAGCCCACCTGCAAGAATCTTATATTCTCACAGGTCCCACATGGCCCACCTGTGAGAATGCTCGAGCACAAGTTCCGACCCTAAAATTGACTCAAAACCCTAAAAATTGCCAATAAAAACCAAAAATAAACAATGGAAAAGTTGGAGAATCAAGAGATTACCTCGTTGGTTGAAACCATTCATTGAATGATTGCTTGAGCCTCCCACAATCGAGCAAAGAAATTTGGGGGAAAATGAGGTATGTTGGACAAGTTTTTGGGCAAAGTAACAATAAAATGGTAAAAATCCCTTTTCACCCATATGTATTCACTTTTTACTATTTCTTATTGATTTTTTATATTATTTTTATTGCTTTGTATATAAAACCTAATACCCTAATAGCCTTATGAGTATGGTTTCTTACAGATATAGAAACCTCGAAGTCCGAACGAGGGGGTACGGGTGCTTTTTCTTTTTGTCGCGTGTATGACTACTTTTTTAGGGTTTTTGTAGTAAAAACCTCGAGCTCAGTCTTCGTTCATTCTCACACTCAAAAATATATGAGAACATAACCGAGTATAATTTTTCTCATCTTTTTGTACTTGTCATGGTAACACAAAAACGACGAACGTAAAGAAGTATACTTTAAGCACTTTTCATGCTCCATAAAAACAAATAGATTGTCGAGCGACCTTGTTCTTTTCATGCTCATTAAAGTATTTGAAGAAAACGTCTATTGAGCGATAGTTATATCTTTTTTGGTCTCATAAGACTACTTTATGAAAAAGGAACTGGGAGAGTTCTCTTTAAGTGTTTTTCAGACTCTCAAAACATGAAAAACCCCCGAGTTTTCTATCCTTGGACTCGTTAAAAAAACATTGAAAGACCCATAATGGGACTAAACCACTCCTTCCTAGGGTTCTTTAAATATACTCCGAGGGACTCATCCAATGGTTGAGCTTACATTAACAAGCATATGTTATCCTCCTCAAGCTTGTGTAAAAATAAAGAGGTACTCACTAGAAATGGTGGGGGAAATTTTGGGAAAGGGATATGTTTTTGTATTCATATTAATGGCAGTAAGTGTCACTCTTGAACATGACACCCCCTATTCGTCATTTGAATCCGGGTTGGGAAATCCATTCGTCTCTCGTTCGACTTGCTACAAGGTCATATCTTAGTTCGTCTTTGAGTCAGTGCTGCCAAGTCCTTGGTCATGTCGTTTATATGTTCAAGAGAAGTTCAAACAAGCCCTTTATTGAGTCAGCCATCTGCAGTTGTCCATTCTTACTATGTCGGCCTTCCATGTGTCCATTTCAACCCTTATTCATACTTTGTTTCACCCTCAACATTTGTTTCTTATTTCATGTCATTGATGAAGGATACATCAAGGCCCTCTTGTGACAAGTCTTGTTTCGTCGACTCCAACTCATTATCTGGAAATGAGACTTAGAAATCATTTAGTACCTTGGAACCTGCATGCCTTAATGGCATGTCTCTTCACTTTCAATAGAGGTTTCACATCATTGATCCTTGATCGAGAGATTCCGCCGAGTTCTCGAATTCATCTCATTCATTCGCATTCGTTTGGATTGTACTTCGATACCTTGGGAGTCATTGACATCAATGGTGATTTCCCTCGCACTTGTTAATGGTTTTCATCAATGATCGGTAATCAAGTGGTTTCTACCATGTTCGACTTCAGCACATGTAATCACATGGATAGATTCATACTTTTAGGTGATGGGAGTAAAGACCCTGGGCCTCATCTTTTTTATCCAGGCTGCGATGGAGTATGTATGATTTGTACCGGCACATAGATCCACTTTGTATGTCACATGGCTATGTCTTAATTCAAGTCTTCTCACATAGATCCACAATGTATTATTGGTGGCTATGTAGCATTTTGACGACATGGATCCATGGTGTATGATTGGTGGCCATGACCTACGTTTATGATTCCATTCATTTTTTATATGAGCATGGGAATGCCTACCTCAGAACTAGTATTATATTCTGCAGATGCTTGGTTGTTTACAAGTTTTCGATTAGGTGCGCTACTTGTTTTTGACACACACATGCATTTTACAAAGTATTTCGACTGTCACAAGTTCCAACCTCATACTTTGGGGGGCATTCTGTTACACATTATTTTGGTCACTCTGGTGATGTCTCTACAAGTGATGTATTCAGGCTCCCACAAGGACTTTTTGCTTGAGAAAAGTGATTGCTATCTTCTTCCAAAAAGCACATTTTTAAGATGAGTTCGCAGGCTGCCTATGTTATAGGGTGCAAAAATCCTTCATTCTCGTAGGAAACCCAAACTTAGGGTGAAAATTGTTCGCAGTTTGCTCTATAGGTAGGGTGTGAACCTATTTCAAAGCTTGGAAAAGAGAAGAGGTCACGAAGGTTCTAGAAGAGAATCTTCTAGAAAATGAGTTGGCATTCACATGGTTGGCATCCTACTGACTTCTCAGATTTAGTGGAATCATCCTCATCCATGTAACCATCTCTCCTTCTCCTATATATTGAAAGGTTTCTCATGGAAAAGGTTAAGCAAGATTGAATGAAGAATTGGTGAAAGAATTGTGTGAAGAACTCTGCTTGGATAGAAGCTTGAGGACTCTATTTGGTCTATCAAGTTGTACTAGATCTTCTTCATGCAAATAAAGAGCAAGCATGTGTGTTGGAACCAAGGGCCACTGAAAGGAATCTTGCAACATCAAGGCGATCTAGTTGTATCTTCTACTTTCATTTAATATAATATAGCGACATGTCCCTTTCCCATAAAATTACTCTTATTTTATTGCATAACTCCTTGATCATATGCATAGGTTGACATTGAATATACTTTGTTATCTTTGCTTTGGTTGGTTTGTGTTGTCTTGGACCTGACTTCACAAGAGCACCGGAGCGAAGCAGGAACAACAGAGACCTAAGGAAGTGATATAAAGGTATGTCACTCATTCCTTCTTAGTAGTAGATTCAATGACCACAACTTAGAGAAAGAGTCATGTCCTGTCCTATTTGTTCTATATCCAGGTGGATCTAGGGAGATCTGTTAGTTTCCACACCTACCGATTTATCCAGTAACACAAGGACAGGTGGTTGTAGCCACCTTCTGGTTGTAGCCGGATAACATAGGGGGTTGTAGCCTCCTTCTGGTTGTAGCCAAAGAATTGGGGAGTTGGAGCTTCCCTTAGGTTGTAGCCTGAGAAACTAGGGGATTGGAGCCTCCTTCTAGTTGCAATTGGAAAACAAAGGAAGTTATTGCTTCCAATGAATGTAATTCTTCAAGATATATAAGAAAAATCATTCTGTGGTTTTCTCTCGATTTGGGTTTCCACGTAAAACACTGGTGTACTATGTATGTGTGTGATTGTTTATTTCTTACTACTCATTATTGGATAATAACTCTACATTGATATAACATTTGAAGAAAAAGGATTATAATTACGCTATTACTGATTCACCCCCCCTCTCAGTAATCCAACAGGCATACCCATGCTCAAGTGTAGAAAAACATGGTCAAAATCAACTACAATTAAAATACATAAGGTATATATAAAATGTAGTAATCATGACCACAAAAAATATACATGGTGGATCCATGTCAAAATATATCATAGCCACCAACAAATACAAGAAGAGTTATCTCTCAGTTTAAATCATGATGATGACTGGAACTGTGAGATGAACAAGATGATCATCCAAAAGTACCAACATCCTATAAGTTATTGGTACTATCCTATGGAACTCAAGAAGTATCATAAATGGTAGTTGGTACTATGTCCCAAGGTCTTCAAAAAAACAATGTTGATGGTATGAATCTATCCATGGAAATAATTGATCTAATTTCAAACATGGTAGAAACCATTTGCTTACTAGTCATGAATATATACCATTAATAGATCCAAGAAAATTCTCCAATAATAATAATGAGCATCAAGGTACCTAGTACATTCTAGCAAGTGAAAATAGATGTGTTTTCATCAAACACTTGTAGAATCTATTGATTAGGAGACATTTATGTGTTTCCATTGTCAATAATGATGGAAATTGCAATTGATTACTAGAAGGCCCAAGGTATTATAAAATCTCTAGATCTCAATCCTAGAGAAAATAATTCAGTGTTTATGGGAAGAGATACATTGGAAGAAGGGCATTGAGGCATCACCCCTCATCCAACACAAGAAAACACAAGGAATGTAATTTGAAGTTCTTGGACAAAGGATAGAAGAATGCATCACTAAGTATGTCTCTCACATGTATTAGATGAAAATAACCCATGGAAGAGACTCTATAAGAAACAATTGATAATGGAAGCTACTACCAGAGGAAAGGAATTCTACAAATAATGAAAATGGAAACCGAGGTACAACATGAATACCAATATGTGAATATAGATCTTGACATCAAACACATGGGAAACCAATTAGTCAGTGAACATTGATGGATTGTCATTGTTTGAGCACAAGGTAACCTATCGATGATGAAAATATGCTTGAGGTGTTATTAGCTCTAGGTCAATATATTAGAATTCAATGGGGACCTTCCATACTTGTGCGAGTAAAGAACATAGACACTTATATAACTAAGAAGAACCTGACAATCAATAAAGTCAACATGGAAAATCAATAATTTTGAGGAATGGTTGACATGGGCTAGAGACAACACTTGAACATAAGCATGACACATTAATGACTTGGGAATCATTTGAAGCAAAGGATAACAATGACACTATAAGTCTATGACATAAGAGGCATACAAAAACTTTCCATTATGACTAGAAGAGTAACCATCCAAATGATTATAAACTCACAAAATCAAGGTTCATATTACTAAGGCAATAACAAAACCCAAATTGTTGAGAACAAGACACAAAATTGGTACTTTATTCAAGGGTTACGTAACTGAGGACTACTTCCATCAAAACAAATTCACCCCTCCCTATTTTTTTTAAAATAATATTTTTTTTGTGTCTTTTCGTGTTATTAAATCCTGAAAAGGAATAAAATAATGCTATAATATAGTCAATGAAACAAGTGTCACAAGGAAATCAAACTAGTTTCAAGTGCACAAAACATACCTATTCAATATCTAGGATGGATTTGTAGGAAATGGAAACTCATCAGTGTGTTTCTTCCAGGGATAAGAGTTCCAAGTTACATAAGAAACATATTCAAATGAAATTAGATAAAGATAATGCATAATAAATAAGGAGAAAATGGTGAATTGTAGCAGGCATTAGGCTCAAAAGTGTAAGTAGTGGTATGAAATGCAACAATACAACTCAAAAGGTAAAAAATGGGAGCCCTATGGGAAATGACTAGAAATAGATTGATAAGAAGTCATGTGGCTTCGACACAAAGTCATGGTAGGGACAAGAGAGATCTCAAGGCTATGGAAAACTTTAGCATGGGTGCCAAAATGGAAAACAAGGCTCTAACTAGGGAACCCATGATCAATAGGATCTACCACACAAAATATGACACTTTTAAACAACAAGGAAGGATTAGTCTCACAACTTTGTGACATTGATTCTAAGTGAAAAATGGAACATGAAATTGATAATTCAAAATGTAACAATGCAAAACATGAACTATATGTCAGTTTTGAGTCAATTACCTATCAATGAAACAAGTTATACCAATGTGATGAAAAAATTCCACTAAATGACCTTAGAATTTTGTCACAGCTAAGAAAACTCAAAGTCGATTTGAAACAACCACATTAGCCATTAATCATGACAAAAATGGTTCATAAAAATGAAAGTTGGGCATTTGAAACAATGTCAAGCGGGTACAAATTCTAATACAAAGCTGAAATAGGAGTTTTTTACCATGTCATTTGACTTATTTACCATGCCCTTGATTTTGGCTAAAAAATAACTCAATCTTTAGGTGGATATTTCAGGATTCTCCAATATCCATTTATAGATGCATGTGGTCCACATAATTCATCTCGTCCTCCTCTTCATTTTGATCCAATTATTTTCATTTTTCCCTCAAATTTTAGTTGATAGGGAACCCTAATAGTGAAGGGAAGGTGCATATGCACCTTTACTTCACATGGGTTGCATATAGGCATCCCTATGCCCACTTTTGATGAGGGGAAGGAGTGCACATATGCACTTGTACCTCATAAAAAGTAGATACCAAAAAAAGGGAAAACAAATGGCCTCTAAATTCAAACTTTCTCATGAAAACAATAGATGGAAATTACTTGTTGATGACGGGAGCATGAGTACATTGATAATCATATTTTGGATGGCCCAGAGGTGATGAATTCCCTATGAGATTACAATTTTATCAATTTCTTTACCATTCCAAATATGTGTGCACAAAATCAATTGTTGCAAACTCTTGTTGGATATTGGGAACCTAAGTAAAAATATTTTATCATAGATAACTATCCCCTCAAGCTAGAGTGGAGGATATTTAATTCATCACGGGTTTTTCATGGTGAGGAATGTCATTGAATTTGAAGGGAGATAGTTGCAATGGTGGTGCAATGACGATACAAGATCAATGAATAATATTTTACCAGAACCCATTCATTCGATCATGCCTCATTTTATACCAATTCAGGTTGGTTGAGACAATTTTGCATGAGTTTTAGGGAGTTATAGAAGTAGTTTTTTCATAAACCCCACTCAGGAGTGCATACTTTTCATAAATTTTATATTTTTTAGTCACTTTTTGAGGTGTGCACACCTTTTTTTAAGAATAAGCGCATGTGTACACTCCTTCTGTGACTAGAAAGAGAATATGGATTTCCAAGGAGACAATTTGGATAGTCTACAAAGTGATCAAATTCATCATAAGAGGTGTAAGAAGGGTATGGTGGAAAAATCAAGCCATCTGAGGCATGGAGGTGTCAAAATATGTTATAACACACTGGTTCAAATGTTTTCTTAGTAAATTCTCACTTCGGGGTTGATATCCCAGTTGGGTATTCTATAGACTGGCTTGAATGTTTCCTTGGCTAATTTTCACATTGATGTTGATGCTCCTATTGGAAACTTCTCTCACCAACTCAGTGTTCGCCAAGCCCAGTTTCATAGTTCAAAAAAGGATAAAAGATTAAAGGAAAGGTGAAATTTCCATACTACTATGGGATAGATGGCATGATAAAAATAATACGCGTGGATAGATAAATCCACATGGACAACATCATCACTTTGCATGTGGAGTCCAAGAGTGACAAGTGGCCCTATGGGAAGATGTCACTTGGATAGAATATTCATGTGAAGAGAGAATATCTACATCATCAAGGGAATATATACATAATATTTACACATACTTTTAGGATTTCAAGGTTCACAAACACCAATACAATATTGGACTAATGCCCCCATCCGACCCCTATCTCACCTACTTAGTGTTTCAGGCCACCAATTAACTAATTAAGCCCAATGAATACATCAAGCCCTTTATGCAATAACTCAGTGTTTGATTGACCTGATTCACAATTCCATTAAGGGATATTCGATCTCTAAAATGGGTCTTCTAAGAAAAATAATAAAATAAGAGTTATGAATTTTCAAAGGCAAAGGAAGAAAACAACATTTTTTAATTGTTTTTTCAATTTATCTCCTTATAGTTTTACTCAAATTTCAAGCATAGACACTCATTGGATGTCGAATTAAATTCCACATCCATTGACTACCAATTCTTCATACTTTTGATAGACCCACAGTGAGATAAACAAGAAACACATGAAAAAACATATTTCTTTTCAAGAAACATGGCATTTTTTCATGCATTTCCAAATTATCTCACTTTGTGTGTATCAAAAGTATAGAAAGTGTGTACTCATTGGATGTATAATTTAATTTCCCATGCAACAAGTGCTTGCACTTGAAATTTGAGTAAACCTATAAGGAGATAACTAAAAAATAAAATTAAAATAATAATTTTCTTCCTTTCCCTCCAAAAACAGTTACCTTTATGGTTGACATCATCATCATCTTGAATCCTATTGGTTCTTTTAAATTTTATTTTGATATTACATTTTTTTTATTTTGAGGCCCATTTTTTAAATCAAAATTTCTCTAATGGAACAAAGGATTTTTTCATTCAAAGTCAAGGTGAACTTTCATACCACAGTGGGATAGGGGGCATCATCAGGAGAAGACATGTAGCCTGGGATATCCAAGTGGAAAATATTATAGCATTCCATGTAGGGTCTAAGAGTGATAGGTGTCCCTATGGGAAGGTTCCACATGGAAAAGAATATCCACATCATCTAGGGAATATTCAGAGAATATTTTCATGTAGTGTGACGTGTTTAGGTGTTCACAAAGGCCAATTAAAAGATCATCCCTTATGGTATCACAAATGTTCAAACTGTTCAATTCCTAAATTTGGCCCACCGCCTCCATTGAGAATGCTTTACACTATTCAAACTATCGATTTATAAATTGGGCTCGATGGCTCCATAAGGCCCCTTCTATACTATTCAAACGACTACTCCTACCTAATTTCATTGTTCAAATGAATTCATTAGTATTTAGTTACAATGGAATGTGAATATTCATACTCCAAAGGGACAAATGTCCCAATAAGAAGAAAACACCCAGACAAATTCCTCAATGTTTGAAACTTAACCATTTTATTAGGGGTATTTTTCACACATTCTCTTGATTCTATGGAATTAAGAGAGAATGGAGGACCCCTAAGCTTAAGTTAGCTAAAATTTCAATTAAATAGGCTGATAAATCAAATCATTGAGTGAAATTATCAAGCTCAAAGCACCTTCATAACCAAATATTGGGTACAGTTTTCTAAGTAGCATATAAATACAAAGATTCAATGCTTGCAACTGAAGGTTATTTAGAATTTAATTTTTGCAACTGAAGAGGATGAAAACAAAGAACAAATCCATTATAAATCAAAGATATGCTTGAAGTATCACAGTTTAACATGTGGCTTTCTCTTCATTCCATTTCTCATCTTCTCCATTCTCATTCTCATTGTAAGTAGTCTCTGAGTAGTAGGATCTATATAGGAGAAGGAAAATTTGAGCATAGTGTTCTCTGTAATCCCAACCCCTGGTATATTTTGTGACTAATAAAATAGTTGTTTCAAATCTAATACTTTTATAGTCTCGAACCATGAAACCTTTGTTTGTTGAATGAATTGTTGGATTCATTGTGAAATGAAGACTGGGGCTATAGCCAATTGTTTATAATTAATTCAAGAAAGTTATGACGTGTTTCCCTTCTTCATTTTTTGTCTTATATCATGATGAATAAGCTAATAGATCTATGTTTTTACTTTATTATTTGTTTTCTTTTTGATAAATATGTGCTAGGAAAGTAGTTCCACCTCCTCTCGTGCCCATACTTGTTCTCTCTAATTTATTTTCCTATTTTAACTAGATATTGATTCCTAGGGTTCGTGAGATCATTACCATGAATGAAAGATTTTCCAAACCCCCCTATTGGTTTTCCTCCCTTTGAGTTTCCTCCAAACTTAAAACTAGACACCTTAATTATTTTCAAATTATGTAGCATAGAATGACTACATACACCTTCTTTATTTGTGATAAATCTAGTCTAAGATTCATGTTTTAAGTAGGATGTCCTTGAGTGATGGACAAGGACTCTTTCCTTAGGAAAAAATGAGGGTATCCCCTAGCCCAAGAACTAGCTCGAACACCTAGAATGGTTTAGGAAGATGCATCCTACACTCTATTCCCTAGCATTTATCCCCTCTATGAGATACATGGGACAACCTAGGGAACAACATACAAACTAGCATGATTATTCGGGAAACATCCTAGCATATGACGCAATTTTTCCTTCTTTTCGGAGAGGGAAAACATTGTTAGATGAGATATATATGTAGAAGTTCTAAAAGGGTTTAATAATTGGATAAGTTACCATATACCATAGATATAAGGTATATTTCATGATCTACAATGAAGAATTGATAAGTGATACATTCTCATAGAAGTTTGAAGACTTCTCTAAAATATGAATCCACCAAGAAAATATATTCCACAAGATTGGAAAGAGTATACCTTGATAAGTTGGATTGCAGATTTGTTGTCACAAGATCCAATTCTATAGGATGTTTTGTCACTTTAGTTTCAAATATAGAACATATTTGGTGTTGAAGACAACATCTGTTAGGCCCATCTATAGGTAATCTAACTGACTATATTATTCCATTATCTATTAAGTACATTAATATTTCTTTGTTACATTCCAATACCTTAGTGATACCCAAGGGGTAGGTCTCTAATATTTTGGATCATATTATCCTACCCATGATAGATTTGTTAAGAGGACCTATCTATTTTGACCAATTTGGTAAATTTCATACCCTATTCTTCCAGAAATCTCCACTCAAAAAGAAGAATAATCCAATCCTATCTGTTACACCTCAAAATTACTCACTTCGATAGTGTCACAAGTGTCGTCATTACAAGTGTTGTAAGTGTCGCATCTTGTCTGCAAGTGTCGCATCTTGACTATAAGTGTTGCAAGTGTCAAAAAAATCATACTGCCATCTTGCATCTGTTGTGCCTCTAATGACATCATAAAGACACTTAAGATACCTCAAAGGGTGGTTTGGAAGAAGAGGAATCACTTGAAAAGAGGTACAAGCCTTTTACCATTGCAAAAACCACTCAAAAAATAAATTTTGAAGAGGAACGCTCCCCTACCCACTGTCAGGGAGTGCTGGCACTCCCTGAGCCTCTTTGGGGGAGTGCTTGAGCACCCTGTGCACCCTTATGGGGGAGCGCTACCCTCTTTTTAGAAAATTCTAGGTTTATTGAGGCAAATAAGGGAAGAATCCCTCAATTATTGAAGGTAGTTGGATTCGAATAGATGGTAAAGGCATGTTCTTAGGGGAGATCCTCAACTGAAGGAGAGGAATCCTCAATTTATCCCAAATATCTCTCAAGTGGTTGGACCTCTCCAAGGTTATATAAGGAGGCCTTCTCATGGTGAAAGGCATAGTGGAG
>JASDQU010245283.1:119996-135466 GCA_032191745.1 Picea mariana | reverse complement strand
CCAGTCCCTTCCTTGGTAAGTCCCACCCTTCCTCTGAAGAGTTCTTGCGTGGTTGATCCAATCCCATCATTGGTCAATCCCACTCTTCCTCTGAAGAGTGCTTGTGTGGTTGATCCGATCCCATCATCGATTAATCCTACTCTCCCTCTAGAGATTAAACCCAATACTACCCATGTTTTTCTCATTGATACAGAATCTACTGTGTTGGGGGGAATTCCTCATTCTCCCGTGAAACCCCCTCCAAGTAATGAGGCCATCCTTTTTTATTAGGGTTTGCTAACTGGACCTCATCTTCCCTCTCACATTCCTTTCCAGATTATTGTATAGGTTTTTGGTCGGGAAGTTCCTCAAACGATGATAGATGAAGGTGCGTCCATTAGTATTTTTTCCTCTGTTACTTGGCATGCTTTGGGTTGTCCTCAGCTTACGTCGATTACACAAAATCTGTTATCTTTTAACAGAAGAACTAGTAAACCTTTAGGGACCCTTCCTCAGTTTCTGGTAACTTTGGGAGGGAAAACTGTCTTTATTGATGTCATGGTAGTCCGAGACCCCTTAGATTTCACTTTACTCCTTGGGCGGGATTATGTCTATTCCATGAAAGCTATTGTATCCACTCTTTTTCGTGTGATATCTTTCCCTCATGATGGAAGAATTGTGATTATTGATCAACTTTAATTCATCGGTCCTAACTGGATTACCTCCCTGAATGGTTCTTATATGACGACAATATCACCCCCACCACATGTCAATTATGTGGCATTTTCTCCCATGGCTTCGACTTTCGATGATTTGGATCCGATAGTTGACATGGTGATTTCTTTGGTAGGGCTATTGGATCCTGATCTCCTTACCCCTATCGCAGCCCTTGACATGTGTTCCTTCCAGACTAATTTTCTTCCATCCAGTAAATATCTCTTGGAATCCATGACCGAGTTTTATCCCTTGACATGGTATCCTTCCAGAGCATTATTCTCTTGGAATCCATGATCACGGAGAGTCTACGAGCATATTTTTTCTTCTCCGTGGCAAGCTCGTTAAAAAATGAAACAGAGGTTAGGAGCACAGTTTCATTTCTTTGTAGCAAGCTCGTTAAAAATGAAACAGAGACCTTGATCATAGTTTTCCTCTCTGTATCAAGATCGTTAAAAAAATGAAACAACAATATGGGGATTAAACCCAGAGCCCTAAGAATAGTTCTTTTTCTGTGTCCATCTCGTCAAAAAATGAAACAATCACCTCTCTTGAACCTTCTTTTCATCCACTCTTATCCTTTTTCTCCATCTAGTAGAGAAATTGGTGACAACCTCAGAGTAGGTGAATGAATTGAAGATTGGAGGGCATGTCTCCAGCCTTGATGATTATTCTGGAGTTACATCACCAGCTTTCAAGATGAGGGCATACCAAGCTTGGTCTTTTTTCTTTCTCGTGCTCGAAAAAACATGAGAATGTAACCGAGTATACTTTTATCACTTTTTAAGAATCGCATGGATATATGAAAAATGAACCCTTTGGAGTCATCTTTGAGCTCTTTTCAGACTCTCTAAACATGAAAAAATTGCCAAGTGATCTTGCTTCCTTTCCCACTCGTTAAAAAGTTTGAAAGGGCGTCTTTTTGAGTGATAATTTATCTCTTTTTCAGCCTTGTACGACTAATATTATGAAAAAAAGACAACATTGGAGTCATCTAAGTTCACTTCGGACTCTCTAAATATGAAAAACCACCGAGTTTACCTTCTCTGGACTCGTTAAACAATCATACATAGAAGGGCCCATACGGGAACAAACTCTTACTTCTTCCAGTTTGTTAAATAAAGGAAGAAGGACTTACCAAAGGTGAGTAATATTGAGCATGTGTTACCCTCCTCGAGCTCGTTAAATTAAAAAGAGGTACTCATCTATCTAGATGGGGGAAAAATTGAAGGAAGCAACCCAAGAAATTTTTGAGAACACTACCGGTAACTCTTATCATTGCCCTTGAACATGGAACTTTTTATTTGCACGCATTTTAATCCACTGAACCTTTGCACTGAGCCAATCCTTTGAGTTTATTTTACTCCTTTGGGTGACTTGACGAAAGTCACAGCATCCACTGCATTATCAAGTTTTGGTCCATGCCATTTTTTTGCTGTCGTGCCTCAGTGTTCAAGGGAAGTATATGCCTCGAGAGTCAGCCATCAAAAATATCTTGTTTCAATACCCATGTCAATCTATGTTCATTTGATCTACCAATTACATCTATGTATTAGTTTCGTGTTGTTGATGGGGGATACATCTAGGCCCTCCTTCGATGAGTCTATTCATGTCGACTTCAACACATTATCCAGGAACTAGACTTAGAAACTAATTAGTACCTTGGGACCTACATGCCACAATGGAAGGCCTCCTCGCGTCCGACAATGGGTTTACATCATTGACCCCTAATCAGATGATTCCAAGGATGTTCGACTTCAACTCATTCATTCAAATTCATTGGTATGTTCTAGAGTACCTTAGGAATCATTGACATCAATGGTGATCTCCCTCGCACTTGTTAACGATTTACATCATTGACCGGTAATCAAGTGGTTTTTTCCATGTTCGACATCAGGACATATATTCACATGGTTAGATTTGTACTACATTGGGATCGGTACAAAAACCCTAGATTGAGTTTTCACTCTTATATGTACTTTGCCCAGGTTACGAAGGAGTTCTCTTGAACTATGACGCATATACTGTTACATAGATCCACTTTGTATTGGCCGTGGCTATGTATTTTCATCTCGTAGATCCACTCTGTATTCTTCATGGCTACGATTAGTTCAGGTCGTAGGAGTATAGATATACATTGTATCTACAGTGGCTATACTATTTTGTCAATATAATTATGGATCTGCATTGTCTTGTATGGCGTCCATACCTAAAAATTCTACATCACGCAAGCATAGGTATGCCTCCTTTGGGTTTGAAACCTATCATAATATTTGTTTGATGGTTGTGTGCATCTTTTTCCAGTTTCTCTGCGTCCATACCCTTGCTCTAAAAAGTCTACAAAGTACTTCAATCATTATTGTCTTCTAACTTCATACTTTGGGGGGTAATTTGTTACACCTCCAAATTACTCACTTCGATAGTGTCGCAAGTGTCGTCATTAAAAGTGTTGTAAGTGTCGCATCTTGTCCGCAAGTGTCGCATCTTGACTATAAGTGTTGCAAGTGTAAATAACATCATACTTCCATCTTGAATATATCATGCCTCTAATGACATCATAAAGACACTTAAGATACCTCAAAGTGTGGTTTGTAAGAAGAGGAATCACTTGACAGGAGGTACAAGCCTTTTACCATTTCAAAAGCCACTCAAAAAATGAATTTTGGAGAGGAGCGCTCCCCTACCCACTGTCAGGGAGTGTTGTCACTCCCCGAGCCTCTTTGGGGGAGTGCTTGAGTGCCCTGTGCACCCTTATGGGGGAGCGCTACCCTCTTTTTAGAAAATTATGGGTTTGTTGAGGCAAATAAGGGAAGAATCCCTCAATTCCTGAAGGTAGTTGGATTCGAATAGATGGTCAAGGCATGATTTTAGGGGAGATCCTCAACTGAAGGAGAGGAATCCTCAACTTATCCCAAATATATCTCAAGTGGTTGTACCTCTCCAAGGTTATATAAGGAGGCCTTCTCATGGTGAAAGGCATAGTGGAGATTGAGAATTACATCAAACTTATGATCTCATGAGTGAGATGCCATCAAAGCAATCAATGGAGATTACTTGAGCAAAGGGGTTGGACAAGGAGAACTGGAAGAGGATTTTGCACCTTCATTCAAAGGATTGTAAGTACTTTTACTTGTTCTCATTAATATAATCAATGCTTAGTCTATTTCTTTCAAACTTGTGCTTGTTCGATATGAGTTTGTCTACAGTAGATGGATATACGATTGAGATAATCTTAGTAGAGTAGGAAGTCCATTGTATCTTTGTTTTTTTTACAGGATCTATCAAGGAGCTTAAGATCGAAGCTCAGCCAGGACTTTGCAAGGACAAACGTCGCTAATACGGTACATATCTTTCTCCTTCTCTTTCATTCATTAGCTTGATAAGATCTAAAAGGAAGTTAGTGTCCATTTTAATCACTTTCTGTCTTGGCCTTAAAAGTCTAGAGACCAAGAGGGAATCCACTTGTCCACAGGAGGATTCACCTTCAACACCATCTAGTTCATCTATTGACCTTGTGTCACCTCCACAATTTTAGACCATCCCCTCACTCCAAATATTTACACCCTTAGGATCTTCATCATCAACTAGGACTCCTTCCCATTTGTAGATAAAAACCTAAAATCCTCATATGGGTAGCTAAGTCCCTCATCATCCCTAGCTATCATCCAAGTTCAAGCACTTGTTGGAATAGGCAAGTGATAGTAGAAGAGAGAAAATAATTCCTGATAGCAGTGATGGTGTCTAAAGACATCACTACACCAAATAACCAAAATAATTCTCCATAAGGGAACTAATGATCTCATATATCCCACGATGATAGACTGATTTGCAAGGATAATCTATAAATAGGTTTGGACATGGACCAAACCAAAAAACCATGAGACCACACTGTTGTAACTGTCCATGAGGAGTGGATATGAAATCTAAATGTGGACACAATCAACAGATGATTTTTTCATTGTTGGGATCTCAAGAATGGTAGACACAATGATCCAACAAGGAACTTGAGGTTCCAACACCCCCCCTCCCCATAGAATTAGCTTGGAGGGAAAAAAAATTATATAACACTCCCCACTTTAATTTTTGCAAATGATAAGATGATAAAGCATGGTAAAAAAACACTCCTAAATAAGTATAAAAACGGTCACCATCAATATTGATCAAACACAATAATAAAGAATCCATCCAATACATCATACAAGTTTCCAAAAACCTATTCGAAAACATAGTCTCAGTCGACTAGACAACAAGACAAGACAAGCGAGTCGATCAATCGACTAGACAAGAAATGGTCTCGAAATAAACTAGGTACTATAAGTAGTATTAATCCCCCCCTTTAGCACAAGTTGATATCTATAACTAGAAATAAAAAAAAAAATTGAAACTATAGTCGACGAAAAAAATCAATTGAAAATCCAATTGATTGTCATGCCTAGTTGAAGCTCAGATGACCACACAAAATGAATAAATGGAAAGAAATAGGAACATTTTATGTATGTATAGTATACAATACACATTTGTATGAATTCCTCAACCATGTATCAATATTATTCCATTGCCATTCATCAATACAACTATAATATATCCTGGTAGTTGGCACTATCCCACAATTCTATCTTTCACATCTTTTTTGGAAAGTTTTGAAAGCATGATTTCCATTCCTTCAATGTGTATGATGAGGATGATGATACAACATATATATTTTTTATGGTTGATCAAATGATGTAGGATCGTGTTATGTTTCATTAACAGGAGTAGAACAACCCAACATATCAGCAACAATGTCATTTGCAACAAATTTCTCAAGTTTTGGCATGTTAGGAATAGCCAACTCATCAATATTTTCAATACAATCAACAATAGGTTGCTCTTATGGAAAACTACTATGAACTCCTCCTACAAAAAACAAAACTTCCTTGGTTGCAGCAAGGCTAGGTGTAGGTAGTGAGGCAACAATAACATCATATCCAATACTTTCTCTAGATGTGTACATCTTAGGGGATATGGGGACAACAATTCCCTATCCATTTTTGTCAAGTTCTCCTTCAGTATAGCCGATTTCATTGAATAGTGAGGACCCAATACCTATAGTGTGTTTTTCAAAGTTGTGAGAAACAACACAATCATCAGTCTTCTTACAATCAACTAGACTACAATCAATATTATCAAAGGTGGAAGAAGGATTAGGTGATCCTAGAAGGTCAACATCATCAATCTTCCTCTCATCATTTTGTAGTCAACTGATTGCCAGCTCAAGGTTCTGTTTGCATTCCTACAAACCCTTAATAGTGTCAACCTTCTTAGTCATTTGTAGCCTCATAATCCTCTTTTAAAGCCTTATATTCATGAAACAATATATTGTTATCTACTCGAAGAGGAGAAAGTTCTTGACAAGTCTCATCAACAAAGGCTTGTAAGTGGTAAATCACATCAATTTTCGGGGAATTGGTCTCTTCCAGTCAACAAATTTCCTCCTTCAACACAAAATTTTATGAATGAGAGAGAGATTTAAATTATTCCTCCAGCTCATCAAAAAGATCCGATTTATCTCCAAATTTATCTAAAACACCTTAGATAATAGTCTCCAGGGAAGAAACCCTCATAGATTTCTCATCAATATCACTTTGGAACAAGACAACTTCAGACTTAAAAAAAAATTTCAATCCTTCATTCTTTGTCTAAAAAAGAGAAATAGCATACTTCAATGTAATGATTTCTTGATGAAGTTGATCAACATCTTTTTTCTTATCAATGTTCGGAAAAACCACAGTATTGTGAATGAATTGTCGGTGTTTCAGATCCAAATCAGGATCCATCTTCAGGACAAGAAGCCTAGATTAAAATTGAAGAGCGAGGCGTCAAATAAATACTAAGGGGAAGGATGAAAGCTTAAGGGTCAGCTAGAAAGAACCCGAATTTAATTAATTTAATTTAAGTTAATTCAAAATTTTATTTTGTTTTTAGGTTTTTATTTTATTTTAAATTTTCTTCTCATTTAAACAAAAGGTTTAGTAATTTTAAGGTTTAGATTTTTTAAAAATTTAAATGTTTTAAGGAGGTTTGAGTTATTATTATATTATAAGTTTTGTTTTTATTAAAAGATTTTAATTTATCTTTTATTTAGAATAATTTTCATTTTATTTTATAAATGGTTTTTTTGTTTGTTTAATAACTTAATGATTTAGATTAAAATTTGATTAAGGATTGTATTAATGATTTTGGGTTTAAATAATAATTGTTTAAGTAACGAGGTGTTAGAAGTTTTTTTATAAAAAAACTATTTTTTTTTTGAATTAAAAGTGTTTTTAATTTGAAATTAGAGTTTCTTATAAGGTTGATTACTTTTATTTTCTTTTTATTAAGGGGAGCCAATTTCATTTAGTTCAAGGCCATTATCTCTATTGAGGTTGCTTGGATTTCTTTGGATTTCAATTGCTTCCCTAATGCAAAGTTTAAATAGGTGATCTTCTTTTGCCAAAATTTTTACTCTTCTAGAAACACATGGTGTTTTGTTTTCAGAGAGTGTTATGCTAAGACTGAGGTGCGAAAGCGTTCATTCTTGTCACAAAGTTCCTACAATCTTTTACCCATCTTAATGATTTTTCTTGGCACGATAAGTCACGAAATGAACTCAACAAGACTAGATATCAATGGTATCTATACATAATAGAAGAATACAAGAATATAACTACCTTCAATGCCACCGTGAATGTGCTGAGCAATCAAAAGATAAAAAAGATCTCATGTTGCAAGACAATACCACAAGTCAACTCAGAAGGAACAAAGTGAAAAGGAAAGTGTTATCTTTATTGCTCCATAGAGATAAAACTTCCAACTATACATCAATAAATACGCTGCAGAAAATCAAAGCAAAGAATATACAACTTTAGCACTAGTCGAATTATACCAAGCTAGTCAAACCGAGGAAGGAAAAAAAAGATAGTTTCAATTGAATCTATCAAAAAGTCATCTTCAAGACTTCATGTTCATCAAGGAATACCCATCTTTGATAGAGGGAAAGAATTAATTCAAACCATGCCAAATCTTCCAAACAGTGGAAGAAAGAAAAAAGAAAAAATGCGTCGATATCAATGGACACGTTGACCACAATGGGCGAGATCAATCTCTTTAAATAAATAATTTAATCAGAGAATTAACCCATAATAACTAGAGCTAGGGCATCCATTCTCCAACAACGCATGCATTCACTTGGTTATCTTAGTCGTGGAGCCACACAAAAAAAGTCTGGGAGGAACTCTAGTTTAGTCGAGCAATAAAAAGTCGATGAAAATCTAGTTTGGTCCTGTCAATAAAGCGTCGGTTTAGTCGAGCCATAATGCAGGTTTGTTAAACCATGAGTCTGCCAAACAAACAACCCAAAAGTCAAGTCTTCTAGTCGAGTCGAGAAGCAGAGCTATCGCTAATCGGTTCTGAGTCCAGATGAGTCGACAGAACTAGCTCATGTGGTCGATCCTCTACGAAGTCGAGACACAATCAACGCATGATCTAAAAAGGAGAGTTTACTAGGGAACTCAATGTGCCAACAACACTTGGTCCCACCCCCTCTAGAAAGCTTCGATGATATTCCTATGGATACCTCAATTTTTTTCCAAGAATCAATGCGGAAAACGGTATCAATGAAGAAGATCACCTTACTACCTTCCTCGATTTCATAGACAACTTTTATGTGGAAGATGATGATGTGTTCTCTAGAATTTTTTCCCATTCTCTAGAGGGATAAGCGAAGAAATGGTTTAGGAATCTTCCCAATGGCTGTCTAAGGCACCAAACCCAATTTCATGCTAAATAGGGGGTCAAAAATATTAGAGAAATTACCTCTTGGAGTTCAATACCTTCCGAGAAGGAATAATGGTGAAACAATTCCTGAGTTCAACAACAAATTTTGTAGGTTATAGCATATAATTTCAAATATTTCGAAATCCTTTGAACATGCAATAATGGTAGCATGTGCTACTACCTTGAAAGGTATTTTTTCTCTACAACTAAAAGAAAGAAAATCTATTGACTTAGATCCCATATTTAATGATGTTAAGGATGTCTAAAGAAATATGAACTTTTCAAGAATACATCTCAAAAACATACATACAAGATCCCTTGAAAGAGGATATTTTCAAGAAAAAACATACATACAAGATCCCTTGAAAGAGGATATTTTCAAGAAAAAAGGAGGGGCAAAGAGGTCGAGACATATTTAGCCACTCAATTTACCTTATCAATGGAAGAGGTGAATATGCTATTCAAATATATGGCCAATGATCTATTAAAATTTAATCAAGGATGAGTTACACATGAATTTATAAGACCTACATTTAGGGTTCAGAATCAACCACTCGAGAACTAAGCTCAATTAATAAGTCCCCCAATTTTTTATCACACACAAAACATGCCAGAAGAGCCCGATATACCATATGTTTCAATAACTTAAACTAACATGATGATTCCTCCACCCCTATATTATGAGGAATACTATGAACAAGGAGGAGAATCTTTAGATCAACATGAGGATATTAACATTTTATTCCATCCTAATGTCCATTAGGATGTAATAAGTGACTCATTTAACTTTCTTGCATTTGGAGGAATACTATGAACAAGGAGGACAATATTCAGATCAACATGAGGATATTAACATTTTATTCTATCATAATGTCCATTTGAATGTAATAAGTGACTCATTTAACTTTCTTGGATTTGAAGGGATCCTCATGATGAATGAACATGGAAAAGAACCTCAAGAAGAGAATATGTAAATGCAGGAAGAGGAACCTCTAGATTTTTCCCTTGCCTAAGGATGGTTTTTGATAACGTCATAGTTGAGGTAAATAGATAACATGACATAAGACTTAGGATACACAACCCATTTAGAAGGAAAGAAATGTCCAAGAAAACCGAGAATGCAAAAAGGGAGGAAACAAAGTTTCTTGAAAATTAAGGGAAAAGAAAAATGCACAAACCACCTAAATTATAGAAACCATCCATTCCCATCAAAGAGGAAAATATACCTAAATTATAAAAACCATTCATTCCCATCAAAGAGGAAACTATATTGGTTGAACATTTTAAAAATATCCTAATTCTAGAAAATTGAGGTAAGGCCCTTATACCATAACAGCCTAACACCATTCTATCCAAGTTGTTTAATGTTGTCAAGGATGCTAAGGTATCTCCTCTCATTTGGATGCTAAGGTATCTCCTCCTTTTCCTTCTCCTTTTGACATTAGGTAGAATGTTAGTAAATTCAAAATTCCTATACCTCTTTCTAATGCAATCAAGTATCCTATTCATAGCACAAAAATATATACTCTTTTTGGGTTAAATGGGAAGCCCCAAGGTTCATCTACCAATCCACAAATAACCCATGATATAAATAATACCTTAGGACCCAATGTGATGGCTCTATAAAGTGAGGCTCCCTTGCAAGTAGATTGGATCAGTCTCCAAGATGATTTCTTTGAGATAATGGTAGGAAATCTACCCAATGAAAATAATAATCTAATCCTTTCCTTATACATCAATTTAGTGCTAGTATTATTATCAAAATTTATAATAGTTATCGATTTATCTAAGAACAACATTCTCAAATATTTCAAATAACCATTTCACTCTCACCACATTTTATGTTTTTTCTAATTCAACAAAAAGACACATGGACATTAACGTTTTCTGGCTCTTATTATAATAGTATTGAATGGTAAGGTGGGAAATTTTGGTGCCAAGAAGATGACTTTTGCTTATAATTATTAGTATTGAATGGTAAGGTGGGAAATTTTGGTGCCAAGAAGATGACTTTTGCTTATAATTATTAGTATTGAATGGTAAGTGGAAAATTTTGGTGCGAGGAAGATGACTTTTGCTTATAATTATTGCGAACATCAAACTATCTTGGCTAGATGTGGTTAGACGTGTTATTGTTATTTTCAAAGTTTATTAGTATTTTAGTATTGAATTGTAAGGTGGAAAATTTTGGTGCGAAGAATATGATTTTTCTTATAATCATTGTGAACATCAAACTATTTTGGCTAGATGTGTTATTGTCATTTTCAAAGTTTATGTTAGACATTGGATTCTCTAGTGGCAATATTCTCAATTATTTCAAATAAACATTTCACTCTCAGCACCTTTGATGTTTTGTCTAATTCAACAAAGGAGACTTACTCTCACCCCCTTTGATGTTTTGTCTAAGTCAACAAAGGAGACCTACTCTCACCACCTTTGATGTTTTTTCTAATTCAACAAACAAGAACTATGATGTTGTGTCAAATTCAACAAATAAGACATAGGGGCATTGCTATTTTGGGGCTTTTAGTTTTATTAGTGTTGAATGGTAAGGTGGAAAGACATTTATTCTAAAATAAATAAGGATGTAATTTGTTAAATGTTTAGTTAATGTAATGGACGAATATTGTTAAATCTATATGTGTAACAAAGTTATAACTAAATATTAATACATTATTTTTTGAAATGATTAGTTGATAAGAAAATATGATGTAGAAAGTTTAATTTGCACTACTTTAGCATAGTTACATAATCGAAAGTGATGGATATATGTCTATATAAATCATTAGTTTAAAAAGATGGAAAATGATATATCAATGGTTTGAAAAAGTAATTATTATTAATAATATTAATAGAAAAAATAATAAATCTTTAAATATAATAGAGTAATAATAATAATATTCATATTCATCTTTAAAGAAATTAAAATAAAAGTATTGATATTGATATTATAATTATTGGAAATAATAATACGAATAAAATAATATTAAGGTTGGTAATGTTACCATTTTAATTATTATTAAAAAAATAATAAAATTAATATTAGTATAATAATTTACATAAGTATATATGATGTTCGTCAATTGGTTTAGCTTGGGTGGTTGGGAGGAATGATTGTTATCCTCTTATTTAGTGATTGTATTAGTTTTTTATGGCGTCATGCTAACAAGATAAACATGCATATAAAACTTCAGTGGACCTAATGGTTAAGAACATGTGCTTCCTTCTTAGGGTTCACATATTCAAATCTAAAAGGGTTAGGGTATGTACACCTCTATAGACTTTACTAGTGAAAGTGTTGGCTGGAGGGGGTCCCTTGTCCGACGAACAAGGAGGTCCCATACACCAATTTGGTGTCTTGCTTGGTTGTGACCTTAAAATTAGATTATTATTAGTAGTAGTAGTATTAGTAGTAGTAGTGGAATCAACAATTAATTGGGCATGTACTCACATGACATGGGGTTGTGTTATCCAACTGTTACCATTAAAACCTCTAGATGTGTCCACGATGCCCTATACATGACACACACCGAAAAATTAAATTATTGTTATTGTTATTATTATTATTATTATTATTAAAAAATTACTATTATTTAAAAATTATTAATAATAAAATAATATTAAAAATTATGATATTTACATTAAATAAAATTTATTGACAAAGATTAAAATTATTGAGAAGAAAAATATTAATTTTTGTATTTATAATATTCATATGTGTATTTTTTATTAAAGGTTAAGTATCATTGATTATGATATTTAATAGTTCACTATATGTGACTATATATAATTACATGATTGGGTTGATTTTTGCTATTTGTAATAGACTATGATTTACTATGGTTGACTTTAAGTTATTATAGTTAAATTTAGTTAAATTTGATTTGTTGGGTTTAAGATTTAGGAGAAAATATATTCAAACATATATCAAGAAAAGGACACTCAAGAAACTGCTAAAGGAAAAATTATACTCAATCATTTAATTCACTTGTTTTTTTTAATTATATATTAGGTTCGTTTATATATAATAGGTCACTATAACAATATGTCATAAGATAATCAATTTATCTATCTCCATATTCATCTCCAATAGTCTCTCTATTAATCTCTCAACTTGATTCTATGAAATCTTCATCCTAACTTCTATCATTATCCTCATATTTGATTCAGATGTAGAATTTTATGTAAATTCTACTTCATTAACATATCAAAATACATTCATCATATATAACAAGTAGGAGTTAATCCTTCATACCCTACCTTAATCAATACTTTCTATTTAATCACCATTTCTTCTAGTCTCCTAAATATTTGGTCCTTTAATTGGTTCACCAATATTCATCAATCTTCTGCAATCTTCTATATTCTATGTTCATCTTATATCTTATGGAATATTCATCTTTGGTCTTCTTATGTAACAACCCAACTCAACATATCTTTTTGGAATGGTGTTATTAATAATTGCATGTGTATTTTTGCTTTAATTTCAAACAATTAGCGTAATACAAGTACAACAACCATAACTAGATAACTAGTAATAAAACTTAATTAAATGACCAAAAAAATACGCACAGCTAATAACTAGATAACTCGTCAAAGAAATGAAAAAGTTAGCAACAAAATAGTAGGTACCTATAGTCCTTCACTTTGGTAATGAATAGTCACTAGTCTGAACCAGTATTCCACAAGTGGGTTTTCCACTAGCAGGAAATCACATCCAAGGGGTGTATTTCTACCAAACATTGTATCTATTTGAACCTAGTTTCTAACCCCCAAGTAGTTCTTAATCTCAATAAGAGTGTAGGATAAATCACTGAGTATTCAACTAGTACAGTCCCTTAGTCTCATATGTCAAATAAAGGATCAAACCTTAACTTTGTCTAATAGAACAAATCAAGGATCAAATAACATCCAACTAATTATCCATAATGTGTTTGAGAGGCTCTTGGACTTAAAACAACCCCATAACCATGTTGTGGGGGTGATGCAAGTCTGAGAGGGTGACTTGTAAGTCCAAGAACATGGGTTATAACAATGAATATGGGATATTATGTATTCATTCTTCATCTTGTAGATGCAAAATACAAACATCATATTTGTTAAAGTCCATATAAAAAATTCACCTACCAAAAAAATACATGGGTCACGAGCTATTGTATCTTTTGGTTATTTAGGAAACATTTTCTCATATATGGTTCATTAAAAATTCTTGAATTCAACCTTTCCCATTCCCCCTTCATGATCATCAATCATCATCATCATTTTTCTTTGGTTTACCCATTAATTTTTGTGGGTAACCCTCAACCATTGCAATTTTGAAGAGGTTTTCAAATTACAAGAAACCTTTAAATACATGAAGTGGTTTTTGGTTCACCATTAACCTACATGTATATAAAGTGGTTTTTTGTTTACCATGAACCAAGAACAACAATTACATCGTCATTTGACTCAAGTACATAAAAAAACATTTCACCAGAAGTGTTAATCTAAGGCTAATCTATCCATTTTTACAAATAATTTGTTTTCCAAATTACACTACCCTAGAAAAATCCCTGAATACTTCTCTTAATTTTGAGTATTCTACCGAGGGTAAACACTAGAATCTTCAGAGCTTTAAGGATTCTCAACAGTATGGACTTAAGCCTTAACAAAAATGAACTCATTGTGAGTTATTTGCAGGAATTGAACCTGGGTGGGGAGGATAACCACCATTCCTCCCAGCCAACCGAGTTAAACCCAATTGATAGACTCACCCTTTTTACAAACAGAGGACCATGACCATCTTCCTTTCCATCATAAAAACATCATTTTCAAAAAGGATCATCAATTTTTTTGGGGATTTCATTTTCCACTGATTCACTTCAATTGCTATTGCATCTCATTGTTTGACACATCATATTGTTTTTCACTACTTATTCTTACTTTTCCTTTGATTCTAAATTCTCTACACTCATTTTCTTCTATTTCTTTAATCTTCCTTATTTTCCCACCTATTGTTTCCTTCACCTTTACTTTTCCTATGTCAATTCAATATTCTTTGCTTATTGTTTTTGTTTGTGCATGCCTAGGAGTCTATCTTCTTTCTTTACTTTCCCAATTGTCTTCTTCTCTTTCCATCTTTCTTTTTATTTGTCCTAACTTTTTTTTTCTTTATATATCCTCCTCTAATTTGTTCAAATG
Organism: Picea mariana; assembly: GCA_032191745.1. NCBI lineage: Eukaryota > Viridiplantae > Streptophyta > Pinopsida > Pinales > Pinaceae > Picea > Picea mariana. Next base: position 120,796 of record JASDQU010245283.1, on the reverse strand, counting down.
AATTACCTACATCAAAAAAATAATGTTTCTTTTTTGAGTGATGCATGTATTTGGCAAGACACCTATGACATTAGATTAGAAAAAACATAGTTACCAACTTGACAAGAACCCTCCAAAGTTATTGTTTTCTTGTAGGGTACATTCAATCATTGTTTCTACCTCCATTTCGAAAAGTGGTGCTACCATTAGCACCATTTCTTTTTGTAGTGAAAATTACCACCCTTTACAATTGTGGCCTTAACAACCTCCTAATGTTTCCAACAAAAACCTTAAAATCAACCCTTGAATCAAAAGGTGACAACATCAACAATGCCTTTTTTTTTCAATGTCAAAATTACAACTTATTTGAAATGATGGTCATAACAACGTGTACCATTGCAACAAAAACCTTAAAATCACCTCAAAATAAAAAAGTGACACTCCTCGTAACACCCCACACATTTTTTTGAGGTCAAAATTATGGTTTTTTTGAGACCCATGTCCTTGAAAATCGGTATTCTTACAACAAAAATATTAAAATCAACCCATGAATCATAAAGAGGTGTTACATATAGCACCACGCCACTGCCACTTTATTCGAACTTATAATTGCAATAATTTTTAAACAATGACGTAAAAGCCCTATGCTGCTGCAACCAAAATCATTAAAAAGAAAATAAATAAAAATAGAGAGAAAAATAGTGAGATTGGGAAAAACCCAAAAGACAAGGGAAAAACATATTTTTTAAAAATAAAATAATATTTTTTTAACAAATACATTTTAAATTTAAAAAATTAGCAAAAATAAAAATAAAAATAAA
>JASDQU010245283.1:108031-119276 GCA_032191745.1 Picea mariana | reverse complement strand
CAAAAAAAGTCCGGGAGGAACTCTAGTTTAGTCGAGCAATAAAAAGTCGATGAAAATCTAGTTTGGTCCTGTCAATAAAGCGTCGGTTTAGTCGAGCCATAATGCAGGTTTGTTAAACCACGAGTCTGCCAAACAAACAACCCAAAAGTCAAGTCTTCTAGTCGAGTCGAGAAACAGAGCTATTGCTAATCGGTTCTGAGTCCAGATGAGTCGACAGAACTAGCTCATGTGGTCGATCCTCTACGACGTCGAGACACAATCAACGCATGATCTAAAAAGGAGAGTTTACTAGGGAACTCAATGTGCCAACAACACTTGGTCCCACCCCCTCTAGAAAGCTTCGATGATATTCCTATGGATACCTCAATTTTTTTCCAAGAATCAATGCGGAAAACGGTATCAATGAAGAAGATCACCTTACTACCTTCCTCGATTTCATAGACAAGTTTTATGTGGAAGATGATGATGTGTTCTCTAGAATTTTTTCCCATTCTCTAGAGGGATAAGCGAAGAAATGGTTTAGGAATCTTTCCAATGGCTGTCTAAGGCACCAACCCAATTTCATGCTAAATAGGGGGTCAAAAAATATTAGAGAAATTACCTCATGGAGTTCAATACCTTCCGAGAAGGAATAATGGTGAAACAATCCATGAGTTCAACAACAAATTTTGTAGGCTATAGCATATAATTCCAAATATTTCGAAATCCTTTGAACCTGCAATAATGGTAGCATGTGCTACTACCTTGAAAGGTAATTTTTCTCTACAACTAAGAGAAAGAAAATCTATTGACTTAGATCCCATATTTAATGATGTTAAGGATGTCTAAAGAAATATGAACTCTTCAAAAATACATTTCAAAAACATACATACAAGATCCCTTGAAAGAGGATATTTTCAAGAAAAAAGGAGGGGCAAAGAGGTTAGACATATTTAGCCACTCAATCTACCTTATCAATGGAAGAGGTGAATATGCTATTCAAATATATGGCCAATGATCTATCAAAATTTAATCAAGGATGAGCTACACATGAATTTATAAGACCTACATTTAGGGTTCATAATGAACCACTCGAGAACTAACCTCAATTCATAAGTCCCCCAATTTTTTATCACACACAAAACATGTCAGAAGAGCTCGATATACCATATGCTTCAATAACTTAAACTAACATGATGATTCCTCCAGCCCTATATTATGAGGAATACTATGAACAAGGAGAAGAATCTTTAGATCAACATGAGGATATTAACATTTTCTTCCATCCTAATGTCCATTAGGATGTAATAAGTGACTCATTTAAATTTCTTGGATTTGGAGGAATACTATGAACAAGGAGGACAATATTTAGATCAACATGAGGATATTAACATTTTATTCTATCATAATGTCCATTTGAATGTAATAAGTGACTCATTTAACTTTCTTGGATTTGAAGGGCTCCTCATGATGAATGAACATGGATAAGAACCTCAAGAAAAGAATATGTACATGCAGGAAGAGGAACCTCTAGATTTTTCCCTTGCCTAAGGATGGTTTTTGATAACATCATAGTTGAGGTAAATAGATAATATGACATAAGACCTAGGATACACAACCCATTTAGAAGGGAAGAAATGTCTAGAAAAACCGAGAATGCAAAAAGGGAGAAAACAAAGTTTTCTGAAAATTCAGGGAAAAGAAAAATGCACAAAGCACCTAAATTATAGAAACCATTCATTCCCATCAAAGAGGAAACTATACCTAAATTATAGAAACCGTTCATTCCCATCAAAGAGGAAACTATATTGGTTGAACATTTTAAACATATCCTAATTCTAGAAAATTGAGGTAAGGCCCTTGTACCACAACAGCCTAACACCATTCTATCCAAGTTGCTTAATGTTGCCAAGGATGCTAAGGTATCTCCTCTCGTTTGGATGCTAAGGTATCTCCTCCTGTTCCTCCTCCTTTTGACATTAGGTAGAATCTTAGTAAATTCAAAATTCCTATACCTTTTTCTAATGTAATCAAGTATCTTATTCATAGCACAAAAATATATACTCTTTTTGGGTTAAATGGGAAGCCCCAAGGTTTATCTACCAATCCACAGATAATCCATAATATAAATAATACTTTAGGACTCAATGTGATGGTTCTGTAAAGTGAGGCTCCCTTGCAAATAGATTGGATCAGTCTCCAAGATGATTTCCTTAAGATAATGGTAGGAAATCTACCCAATGAAAATAATAATATAACCCTTTCCTTATACATAAATTTAGTGTTATTATTATTATCAAAATTTATAGTAATTATCAATTTATCTAAAAACAACATTCTCAAATATTTCAAATAAGCATTTCACTCTCACCACATTTTATGTTTTTTCTAATTCAACAAAAAGACACATGGACATTAACATTTTGTGGCTCTTGTTATAATAGTATTGAATGGTAAGGTGGGAAATTTTGGTGCCAAGAAGATGACTTTTCTTATAATTATTAGTATCGAATTGTAAGGTGGAAAATTTTGGTGCGAAGAAGATGACTTTTGCTTATTATTATTGTGAACATCAAACTATCTTGGCTAGATGTGTTATTGTTATTTTCAAAGTTTATTAGTATTGAATGGTAAGTGGAAAATTTTGGTGCGAAGAAGATGACTTATAATTATTATGAACATCAAACTATCTTGGCTAGATGTGTTATTTGGCTAAATGTGTTATTGTTATTTTCAAAGTTTATGTTAGACATTGGATTCTCTAGTAGCAATATTCTCAATTATTTCAAATAAACATTTCACTCTCAACACCTTTAATGTTTTGTCTAATTCAACAAAGGAGAACTACTCTCACCCCACCCCCTTTGATGTTTTGTCTAATTCAACAAAGGAGACCTACTCTCACCACCTTTGATGTTTTTTCTAATTCAACAAAAAGACCTACTCTCACCACCTTTGATGTTGTGTCAAATTCAACAAATAAGACATAGGGGCATTGCTATTTTGGGGATCTTGTTTTATTAGTGTTGAATGGTAAGGTGAAAAGACATTTATTGTGAAATAAATAAGGATGTAATTTGTTAAATGTTTAGTTAATGTAATGGATGAATATTGTTAAATCTATATGTGTAACAAAGTTATAACTAAATATTAATACGTTACCATTACTTTTTGAAATGATTAGCTGGTAAGAAAATATGAGGTAGAAAGTTTAATTTGCAGTTTAAAATATAAAGTATTTAGTGTTTAATCTCACTTTATAATTAGCATAGTTACACAATCGAAAGTAATGAATATATGCCTATATAAATCACTAGTTTAAAAAGATGGAAAATGATATATCAATGGTTTGGAAAAAGTAATTATTATAATCATTAGTTTAAAAAGATGAAAAATAATATATTAATGATTTGGAAAAAGTAATTATTATTAATAATATGAATAGAAAAAATAATAAATCTTTAAATGTAATATAGTAATAATAATAATAATATTCATATTCATGTTTAAAAAAATTAAAATAAAAGTATTGATATTGATATTATAATTATTGGAAATAATAATATGAATAAAATAATATTAAGGTTAGTGATGTTATTATTTTAATTATTATTAAAAAAATAATAAAATTAATATTAGTATAATAATTTACATAAGTATATATGATATTCGTCAATTGGTTTAGCTTGGGTGGTTGGGAGGAATGATTGTTATCCTCTTATTTAGTGATTGTATTAGATTTTTATGGCGTCATGCTAACAAGATAAACATGCATGTAAAACTTCAGTGGACCTAATGGTTAATAACATGTATTTCCTTTTTAGAGGTCACATATTCAAATCTAAAGGGGTTAGGGCATGTACACCACCGTAGACTTTACCGGTGAAAGTGTTGGCTGGAAGGGGTCCCTTGTCCGACAAACAAGGAGGTCTCATACACCAATTTGGTGTCTTGCTTGGTTGTGACCTTAAAACTAGATTATTATTAGTAGTAGTATTAGTAGTAGTAGTGGAATCAACAAATAATTGGGCACGTACTCGCATGACATGGGGTTGTGTTATCCAATTATTACCATTAAAACCTCCATGTGTGTCCACGATGCCTTATACACGACACACGCCGAAAAATTAAATTATTTTTGTTGTTGTTGTTGTTGTTGTTGTTGTTGTTGTTGTTGTTGTTGTTGTTGTTGTTGTTGTTGTTGTTGTTGTTGTTGTTGTTATTATTATTATTATTATTATTATTATTATTATTATTATTATTATTATTATTATTATTATTATTATTATTATTATTATTATTATTATTACAAAATCACTATTATTTAAAAATTATTATTAATAAAATAATATTAAAAATTATGATATTTACATTAAATAAAATTTATTGACAAGGATTAAAATTATTGAGAAGAAAAATATTAATTTTTATATTTATAATATTCATATGTGTATTTTTTATTAAAGGTTGAGTATCATTGATTATGATTTTTAATAGTTCACTATATGTGACTATAGATAACTACATGATTAGGTTGATTTTTGCTATTTGTAATAGACTATGATTTATTATGGTTGACTTTAAGTTATTATAGCTAAATTTAGTTAAATTTGATTTGTTGGGTTTAAGATTTAGGAGAAAATATATTCAAACATAAATCAAGAAAAGGACACTCAAGAAACTCCTAAAGGAAAAATTATACTCAATCATTTAATTCACTTGTTTTTTTTAATTATATATTAGTTCCGTTTATATATAATAGGTCACCATAACAATATGTCATAAGATATTCAATTTATCTATATCCATATTCATCTCCAATAGTCTCTCTATTAATCTCTCAACTTGATTCTATGAAATCTTCATCCTAACTTCAGTCATTATCCTCATATTTGATTCAGATGTAAAATTTTATGTAAATTATACTTCATTAACATATCACAATACATTCATCATATATAAAAAGTAGGAGTTAATCCTTCATACCCCACCTTAATCAATACTTTCTATTTAATCACCATTTCTTCTAGTCTCTTAAATATTTGTTCCTTTTAATCACCATTTCTTCGAGTCTCTTAAATATTTGGTCCTCCAATTGGTCCACCAATATTCATCAATCTTCTGCAATCTTCTATATTCTATGTTCATCTTATATCTTATGGAATATTCATCTTTGGTCTTCTTATGTAACAACCCAACTCGACATATCTTTTTGGAATGGTGTTGTTAATAATTGCATGTGTATTTTTCCTTTAATCTCAAACAATTAGTGTAATACAAGTACAACAACCATAACTAGATAACTAGTAATAAAACTTAATTAAATGAACAAAAAAATATGCACAGCTAATAACTAGATAACTCGTCAAAGAAATGAAAATTTTAACGACAAAAATAGTAGGTACCTGTAGTCCTTCACGTTGGTAATGATTAGTCACTAGTCTGAACCAGTATTCCATAAGTGGGTTTTCCACTAGTGGGAAATCACATCCAAGGGGTGTATTTCTACCAAACATTGTATCTATTTGAACCTGGGTTCTAACCCCCAAGTAGTGCTTAATCACAATAAGAGTGTAGGATAAATCGCTGAGTATTCAACTAGTACAGTCCCTCAATCTCAAATGTCAAATAAAGGATCAAACCTTCACTTTGTCTAATAGAACAAATCAAGGATCAAATAACATCCAAATAATTATCCATAGTGTGTTTGAGAGGCTGTTGGACTTACAACACCCCCATAACCATGTTGTGGAGGTGATGTAAGTCTGAGAGGGTGACTTGTAAGTCCAAGAAGATGGGTTATAAGAATTATGGGATATTATGTATTCATTCTTCATCGTGTAGATACAAAATATAAACATCATGTTTGTTAAAGTTCATATAAAAAATTCACCTACCAAAAAAATACATGGGTCACGAGCTATTGTATCTTTTGGTTATTTAGGAAACATTTTCTCATATATGGTTCATTAAAAATTATTGAATGCAACCTTTTCCACTCCCCCTTCATAATCATCAATCATCATCATCATCGTTTTTCTTTGGTTTACCCATTAATTTTTGTGGGTAACCCTCAACCATTGCAATTTTGAAGGGGTTTTTGACTTACAAGAAACCATTAAATACATGAAGTGGTTTTTGGTTCAACATTAACCTACATGTATAGAAAGTGGTTTTTTTTTTTTTTACCATGAACCAAGAACAACAATTACATCACCATTTGACTCAAGTACATAAAAACACATTTCACCAAAACTGTTAATCTAAGGCTAATCTATTCATTTTTACAAATAATTTGTTTTCCAAATTACACTACCCTAGAAAAATCCCTGAATACTTCTCTTAATTTTGAGTATTCTACTGAGGGTAAACACTAGAATCTTCAGAGCTTTAAGGATTCTCAACAGTATGGACTTAAGCCTTAACAAAAATGAACTCATTATGAGTTATTTGTAGGAATTGAACCTGGGTAGGGAGGATAACAATCATTCCTCCCAACCAACCAAGTTAAACCCAATTGATAGACTCACCCTTTTTACAAACAGAGGACCATGCCCATCTTCCTTTCCATCATAAAAACATCATTGTCAAAGAGGATCATTAATTTTTTTGGGGATTTCATTTTCCACTGATTCACTTCAATTGCTATTGCATCTCATTGTTTGACACATCATATTGTTTTTCACTACTTATTCTTACATTTCCTTTGATTCTAAATTCTCTACATTCATTTTCTTCTATTGCTTTAATCTTTTTTATTTTCCCACCTATTGTTTCCTTCACCTTTACTTTTCCTATGTCAATTCAATATTCCTTGCTTATTGTTTTCATTTGTGCATGCCTAGGAGTCTATCTTCTTTCTTCAGTTTCCCAATTGTCTTCTTCTCTTTCCATCTTTCTTTTTATTTGTTCTAACTTTTTTTTTCTTTATATATCCTCTAATTTGTCCAAATGAATTACCTGCATCAAAAAAATAATGTTTCTTTTTTGAGTGATGCATGTATTTGGCAAGATGCCTATGACATTAGATTAGAAAAAACATAGTTACCAACTTGAAAAGAACCCTCCAAAGTTATTTTTTTCTTGTAGGTTGCATTCAATCATTGTTTCTACCTCCATTTCGAAAAGTGGTGCTACCATTAGCACCATTTCTTTTTGTAGTGAAAATTGCCAGCCTTTACAATTGTGGCCTTAACAACCTCCTAATGTTTCCGACAAAAACCTTAAAATCAACCCTTGAATCAAAAGGTGCCACCATCAACAGTGCCTTTTTTTTTCAAGGTCAAAATTACAACTTATTTGAAATGATGGCCATAACAACCTATACCATTGCAACCAAAACCTTAAAATCACCTCAGAATAAAAAAGTGACACTCCTCGTAACACCCCACACATTTTTTTGAGGTCAAAATTATGGTTTTTTTTAGACCCATGTCCTTGAAAATCTATATGCTTACAACAAAAATATTAAAATCAACCCATGAATCATAATAAGGTGTTACATATAGCACCACCCCACTACCACTTTATTCGAACTTATAATTGCAATATTTTTTAAACAATGACCTAAAAATCATATGTTGCTGCAACCAAAATCATTAAAAGGAAAATAAATAAAAATATAGAGAAAAATAATGAAATTAGAAAAAACCCAAAAGACAGGGAAAAACATATTTTTTAAAAATAAAATAATATTTTTTTTAACAAATACATTTTAAATTTAAAAAATGAGCAAAAATAAAAATAAAAATAAAAATAAAAACCCACCCCCTATTCACATTTTAATTTATTTTTTGAAAAACCCACTAAAAATGAAAAAGAAACAATGTTAGCAATGATTTTGTTTAAATATAAAAAGAAAATTAAAAAATAATTTAAAAATAAATAAATAAAAAATAAAAGTATAGAAAAACAATTTTTAGAAATTATATATATATATATATATATATATATATATATATATATTGGAGAAAATTCCTTCTTACAAGTATCTTGGAATTGATATTCATCACAAGCTCAATTGGAACTATAGCATTGAGAAAATGATAAATGGAGGGTGGAAAGCTTATTATGAGCTTGAGAATAATTGTAAATTAGCAGAAATTTGGATATGAGATAAGAAAAAACTCCTCTATGAAGCTCTTGTCACTTATGTTATATTATATGGATGTGAATTTTTGGGATGTAATATCTCTCAATAACGTTGAATAATGGGAAAGAAAATAAAAAAAAGTATATAACTTATAATCTTAAAATTAATGGAAATACACCCTATCTTTCCTCCTCATTGAAGCGAGTTTTTCCCCCATTGAGAGCACAACTATGTTTAGTTACTTAGCATACAAGAACAATATAAACAACATGGATAACAAGAGGCTCCTCAAAATTTCTTTAGACTCTAGCCAAAACCACCAACTACCCAAGTGGGGATGACATAATGATGCCAAGTCTTAGAGAAATCATTGGGGAATAAAAGAAGAAGCTATTCTACATAATATTGATGATATTAAAAATATTGTACAATCTAAATTTATGGAGAGTCTATGGTGTGATAAAGAATTAGAGGATAAAAAAAAATTAAGATATTATAAGGAGGTGGTTAACCCTAACCTTGAAGATCAAAAGTATCTCTCTGTTTTGACTAGCGTAAAGAAGAGAACCAATATTTCTAAAATAAGAACTAATTTTCATGCGCTACATAGTGAAACTGGACACTAGGAAATCCCCAAAACACCTCGGTAACAAATAATATGTCACCTTTGTGACACCAAGAGGGTTGAAGATAAAAAAACACTTTCTTCTAGAATTCCCTGCGTATAGCCAAAATAGATCTCAATTTCAAAATATTTTCACATTACCAACATTCCTAAACGTCTAAGTAATAAAATATTTAATGATCTTGGAACACTTATTTTAATGCTTTTCAAGCATTGAAATAACATTTTAAATAAATCCAAGTAATCTCTTCCTTTTCATAAAGTCCAATAGACCAATGATGGTCTAAGTGGACATTAACCATCATCACTATAAAAAAACAAAAGAAGAATTTAAAGGGAATTCCCATAGTCACCCCATATACCACACCTGTGACCAACCCTTAAAGAAATGATTCCCCCAAGCAATGCAATGCCATTTTTTTTATCTTTTTTAATTCATTTAATTTATTTATTTATTGGTCTTTATTTTTAGATTTTGCTTTTAAAATATGTCTTTTTCCTTTTTCTTTTTTATATTGCATTTCTTCTTTCAATGTTTCTTATATTTTTTTCTCTTTTTGAATTTGTTTTTAACAAGGTTTCATTATAATATTTTTAGCAATTAAAAAAAAAAAAAAAAAGTTAAATTATGTTTTTTCAAATAAATAAATAAAGCGTATTTTTATTTTAATAAAAAAATACCACAACTATTTGATTTTAAAAAGTATCCTTTTCTCATTACTTTTGTTTTCTTTGCAATTTTCTATTTTTTTCTCTATTTTTATCTGTTTTCCCATTTTTTTGTTTTCCTTTTTAATGATTTTGTTTGCAATGACATAGGGATTTTAGGACATGGTTTAAATAATGTTATAATTTTAAACCCAAAAAGAGAGGGTGAGATGCTACTTGTAGCACATCATTCCAATTCGAGGCTTAATTTTAATATTTTGTTTGTAAGTGTACCGATTGTCAAGGCCATGGGTCTCAAAGAAGTTGTAATTTTGACCTTTAAAAAAGGGGGTTGCTACTAAGAACACCACTTTTCAATTTTGGTGTTGACTTTCAACTTTTTGTTACAATAGTACAAGTTGTTAAATCCATCATTTCATAAAAATCGTAATTTTGACCTAAGAAAAATATATCATTGTTGGTGCCACTTATGATTCAAGATTGATTTTAAGGTTTTTGTTGACAACATTATGAGGTTGTTAAGGATGTAGATGTAAAATGTGGTAATTTTGATCCTAAAGGGCACTATTAGTAGTACTAATTTTCAATTTGGAGGTTGATTTTGGTGTTTCTGGCCCAAAATATAGGGTCTTACAACTAGAGTTTTGAGTTTGAGGTCACAGTTTTTGTTAATCTTATAACTATGTTAAAACTAAATTAAGGCACTATTATCATGACTTTACATCATTTTGAATTGACTTTACATTTTACTTTGACTCACTTAACTTGGATTTGAGTTACTTTGGTTCTATTTAATTATTAATTTGGACTTTAACCTCAATTCCAACTTTAGCATTAGCTTTGATTCCACTTTCCTTTCTCAATGATTTTGACTTAACTTCAACTCTTGACATAAATGAACTCTCATGCATTAACATTTGCATTGATTTTTAATTAATTTCATTTCACTTTGGATTTGTTTTTCCAAAGAAAAAATTTAGTAATTTTATTAAAGATGACAAAATTACAATCGTAGATACTAATTGGTATCTGAGTGTGCCTCTAGTGGGATTAATACAAAAGAGGGAATCTATCCTTCCTTTAGTAAAATTTAGATGTTAAGTATTCAACATTCTAGAATCCTTTATTAAACGTATATTTTTGGGCTAAGTTGTTCTATAATGTCAGAATCTAAACTCTAGATATAGAATACAAAAAGATACAAACTCCCATAAACAATCCAAAATGAGGTTAATGTTCATATCATTTTTGGAAAGTTTAATATTTAAAAACTCTGATACAAAAAGGAAATTAAAACCAATATTCATGAAAGTAAGAAGCAAGGTGTCCTTGATGGGATTCAATGATTTACGTAGTTCCTTCCTTGGACAACCTGTTAGCTGACTCGAATTCATAATTTTGTTCCTTACACACATGACCAAATGAAATCTGAGAGAAATCATATTGCAGGTTCTTGATCTCCTAAAGTAATTTCTACAGTAAGTAATTATGTAGGATAGCATCCCCTTTCATCCATTGTATAACTGAGACAGAAACCTGATATTTGTATATGTGTGACTTATTTTTCAAGATAAAGAATAAGGACCATCTCAAGTGCCAAGAGTTGGATAAAATTATTTTTTCTTGGTCGATACCAATTATAAATGAGAGAGAGTGATTTTCAATGAGGAAAATGATACCTCCAACACCCGCCCCTTCATGGATTTCCTTTAGGGGATCCATAAAAAATTCCCAAGGAAAGGCTTCATTTGTGTGGCATGTTGATACTCACATGTGAGGAGGGGTAGAAGAGAGTTGAGGAAAGGAATTGAGAATGCTAATTCTTTGAGTATCACACTTTAGGGGAAAGGTGTACTTTCCTCCCAAAAATTTGGCATTTT
>JASDQU010245283.1:65316-86710 GCA_032191745.1 Picea mariana | reverse complement strand
ACTAGATTAAGTAGCATGCATCTAACCACACCATAGCCTTACATCACCTCTCCCTAAATTACTTATTTAAGTACCATTGTTAAATTTCTCCTTCATGTATTAATAAAAATTTTCTTTAAATTTTCATTGTAAAAAGAATAAATCAAATACATGAAGGGGGCACAATCTACGATAACTCCCTAACTCCAATGACATGAAGTTAGATGACATTTAGGGTTGGAATCTCTCATTTTTGAAGCTGCAAATTGGACTGAATTGCAATAAAATATTGATTAGTGCTACAATCATTTTTATATGGGACCACAATACATAACCAAGATTACAATTTAGAAAATAAAAAAAATCCCTATTTCTAAAATCGTCAACTGAAGGAGGGAAATTTACAAGATCTACGTCTTTTGTGTAGATGGCAGTGCGACCACCTCCCCCACTTAGCGTTCACTGAGGTGATTCATTGGGAAAAATGTTGAGGTATAACCAACAAAACTCGCAGGTATTTCTGGGTGATTCGCTAAGGTGAAAAGGGGAAAATCACTTAGCTAGGGTCGAACATTTCGCTTGTGCGAAAACGTGCATCCTCATTGGGATGCGTAGGGAGAATCATTTTAATAAGGTAGTCAACCACGGGGTCCCTTGCTGAGATTTTAGGAGGTTAGCATGCTGGTAGGTGAGGCCTGAATTCACTGGGAGAAATTTAATACACTCAGAGGTAAATAGATCATCTCTGGCCAACTTTTCTCAATGCGGGTTACTATCGAAGTAATTTCGCAGGGTTTGTGGAGTAAAAACAAGTTGAGAACAATGACTCCAATAATGTAGAGGAGAAGAAGCCACTCACTGAGAAAGGACCACGAATTTCACTGGGCTTTGACCTCGAAATTCATTGGGTAAAGGAGTGAGGTGTAGAGTCTTGTTCTTTCGCCAATGTTGAGACGAAGATGAGAAAACGTTGTAATAATCCCGGAAAACGTTTGGTAGTCTTAAAAATGGAATGATGTGTGGAAACATTAGAATGCATAGCATCAAGGGAGAAGATCATTGTACAAATCAAGGACAACACTAGGTAAGATTCAAGATGGAATGTTGGAGATGAAAAAAAAGGGGCAAATAAACATAGAGTAAGATTCGAATCACATGGGTACCCTCCACCCAAGTTGCAGGGAATGAAAACACCAAAGAATACATAATAATGCAGGAAAGGAGACCATAATAATGTAGATAAAGGAGTGGAAAATTGCAAAGAAAACAATGGAAGAAAAAAAATGCAGGGTTTAGTCACATCAAGAAGGCAAGAAATACAAAGAAAAATCGCAGAGGCAGCATGCTCCGATGTTGGGCGATTTTTTTTTCTCAACACAGGGGTTTCACCACCTGAAGAAAGAAAGAAATACAAACAAATCATAGAGACAACACACTCCAAGGGTGTGCGTTAAGCGGGTGGTTTCACAGTGCCTAGAGCAGTGAGATCATTGGAAACCCAACACAATTTTTGCGGAGTAAAGAAGAAAATTAAACAACAAAATGCCATGTATCTCCAGGATAATGACGAAGGCCAAAGTAATGTAAATATATAAAAAAAATTCCAGAAAAACTCAGAGAGGGGATATGCCCAACAATATCAAACATCCATTACAAATCCATCAACAAATAAATCTATGTGCACTTTTTAACTAATTTACAACTACAACTAAAAATAGTGTGTATCGTAATCAACTGATGGCTTGTTGATGTTCTTCAGATGTTTGCGATCCTCCTTGCTCCCACTTTCTAATCATTGAGACCTCACCAGTACCTGCCAGCCAATGCTAGGGGTACTCTTCTTCCCCCTGATCTCCCCGAGTCGCAAAGGGGCCACGCACACAAACTAGAGAAAATTCTAGCTCCCAGATCACCTTGTAAGGTCGAGCTACCAATCCTTATTGAGTTGGGAATCCCAACTCCCACATGTAAAATCATTCAAGAAAAATATCAATAGTGTAACCTTACGCCTACTAGTCATCCCCTTACCTCACCTCTGCCATCTCTTTTATAGATGTATTCTTAGTGATTAGTTTCCCAAACCCCCTTTAGATTATTTTTATTAAATTTAATTAGGATAAACCTCCCACATACACATGTCACCTGATCCCTTAGTTGCACCAGAAAATCAATTTGTTAATTAATTAATTTTCCTATTTCCCTCACCCACCTAAAATCGTTCCTAAAAACGCTCCTCGGTTTCCCTTTATTCCCTTACATTTCTTAAATGACTGACACCTTTCTTAAAACCTAGTTGAGTTTACAATTACAAAGTTCTCTAGGCTAAATTCCCTTCTATGTTCCACATTCCTTTTGTATTAAAGTTTCCACTTTTTGGTCCTAGTTTTAAATTAGCAGGTTTGTACTTAGCCAAACTTTAATCTTATTAAATAATTTAACCCTTCGAAAATTTCTCTTTTTAATTTAAATTTTCACCCCCAATTTTTTTCATCCCCCCTTTTATTACTTTCGTAATTAAATTTTAGTTCTCAATGCCTTTTTAGAACTAGGCTTAAATTCTTTAGCCTCAACAGAAATTGTTGTTAAGGGAACTTTTATTATTATTAATATGTACTCATGTAACGTTCATTTTAAGGTTGAACAAGTCCTAAGGATGAATAGTTTTCTAGGTACTAGGTGCGTTAACTCACCAGTGTAAGAATCCCAATGTGCCCTTCAAGACACACTAAGTGCTCCAAGGGTGTCACTCGCATGCATTCATGCTTAATTTACGCGATGTGCCCTTCAAGACTCACTACGTTCTCCAAGGGTGCCACTCGTTGTTTGACTTATTTTGGTAGACATCAAACCCCTGGAGTCAATACTCCGTCAAGTGACCTTGTGGGAGACTAAGGGCCTCTAAGGAATAAGAACCCTGCCCTAATGCACACCCCTTAAAATCATCGTGAAAGACTGTCATAGTCTGTCGTCACAACATCGTGGATCTCTCGAACTAGGTGATCGTTAAGCTACTGTTTGAGCCATGATGGGAGTGCTAGTAGGTTGTGGAAGGGTTGTTGCCACACCTCTCCCTTAATATATTTGGTTGTCGTGTGTGACCCCTCTAATACAAATGTGAGTCTAATTAACAAGATATCGTCAGGCTGCATCCATAAACAAACATGTCAGCGATCCAGAAATAACATCATAGTATATCCTTCATATGTCACATATGCAATAACATAAATACACAAACCATAAAAAATCAACTCCCTGACTTAATTCAGTGTCCAAGGAGGTCCATCGATGTCATCGGCATCCTCAAACTATCAAGAGTCTTGCACACTCAGGAGAAACCAGTCAATAGCACTTGTCTATACATAATAACATAACATAACATCATAAATCACAATCTCATCATTAGAACCCATAAGCAAAGCAATCACTCCTATAATGAATTAGATCAATTGCACGCAAGTGTACTTAAATAATAAGTCACATTAGAAGTGCGTGCAAGAGTGGGATCTTACAAGAGGGAAGCCCTACTTAATTCCTCTCTTAGGATTGAATGAAGGTGAGGCATTTTTCTTGATTAGTACTACAAAAGAAAACAATATTATACAACCCATTACCTTGTTGGGTTGTTATATTATTTGCAATGAAAAGTAAAAAGTCGAGGTGGATTGAAAGGGCAAATTAAAAGACAAAGTAATCGACAACAGGTCAAAGAGGTTGACCAACAAGAGGTCGACATATGGTCATGTGGCAATTGAATGAATATTGAATGAAGGTCAACTGGTATACTACTAGTAAACCAACTTGGTAGTCGAATGTAACAAAATCTTGATATTCTTGGGATTTGTAGCCAATGATATGGGTGGATATGTAACTATTTTGGGGAGCCTTTATTTAGGTTTTTTCCTACTCTAAATCCCATAAATAGGGTGTGTTCTAATGTTGTAAAATCTAATCAGAGAATCTTTTGTTAATATTTATAGAAATCATTATATAGGTTACTGGTCCTGTAGATGTAAGTCAAATTGGATACATGATTGTTCATGTGTAAAACAAGAAGGTATGTTGTTTATTGTGTCTTAGGTGTAGACCAAGGTTAGGCATGTAACCTTTTATTATAAATGAATAAGACAACAATAGAGAAAGATACTCAATGAATGTTTTTTTTCCCATTTCGATTTCCAGGGTAAAAATCTTTGTGTACTGTGTGTTTTCTTTGTCATTATATTTTATAGCTTAACTCTTTGTTCCTCTATTCTACTAGGTTTAGTGTGGAAGTGTCCTCATTTTGTAACATGTGTTATTAGAGCTTGGTTTAAAAACGTTGGATCTGAGCTAAATCCTAGGTTCATTAAGATTCATAAGTTATAAATCTTTAAAGATTGTGATTAAAGAATGACAAGTAGCTCAAGAATACAAATCGAAAAATTTAATGGCTAGAATTTTGAGCTTTGGAAGCTTAAAATTGAACATATCCTTGTAGATTGAGAATAATGGGAAACAGTTTGTCCAGGAACCATTCTAGCAGGTATTCCAAGGGAAGAATGGGAGAAAGTCAAGAGAAGGGCAACGAGTATGATTCAACTTTGTCTTGCAGATTTAGTGCTACTTTATGTCTCGGGTAAAGGTTAGGTCAAGAAACGGTGGGACAAGTTGGGAAGCTTATACCAGTATAAATCCATGGTAAATAAGATGTTCCTTAGAAATTAACTATATATTCTGAGGATGAGTGAGGACATTTCAGTAACTGAGCATTTAAATAATTTTAATACCATAATAAGCCAATTATCTTTTGTGTATATTAAAATCACTAAGGAGAAGAAATGTACTAGCCTTATGTTCTTTTCTAGACTCCTGGGATAGCTTAATCATGGCTATATGGAGTAATTCAACTACATTAGTGCTATAATACATGGTTGCATCTCTACTGTCAGAATAAATGAGAAGGAATAACATGGAAGGATAGACCAAAGATGCATTAGTGGTGAGAGGTTGACTGATTGACATAGATAAAGGAAAATTCTTTGGTATAAATTTTAAGTCAAAGGGTAGATATAAATCCCTGGTTCAATCAACAAGAATATTCTAGAAATGTGGTAAAGCTTGGCATCACAAAAGGGACTGAAAGTTGAAGGAAATCAAATTCGGTACAGGATCCGATGAGAAGTAGTCGACTAAGAGGAAGAAAAATCTAGATAAGGGAGGTGTTGTGTACCTAGCGTCGAGTAGTACACAGTAGGATCAAGATGTTTGGTTGATTGACTCAGGAGAATCCTATCATATGAAACTACATAGAGAATGGTTCTACAAATATGAATGATATGAAGGAGGATATGTGTTCTTGAGGGAAGACTCGACAACCCAAATTTTTGGATGGAGAAAATTTCGATGGATTTTGCAAGATGGGAGGACTAGAACCCTTCTAGGTGTGCTACATATTATGGGCTTGGAAAGAAACCTAATATATTTGAGTTATGTGAGTGATGTAGGTGTGCACACTCTATTTCAGAAGGAAATTTACAAGATGGTCATAGGTTTGATGGTCTTAATGAAAGGATCTGATATTGGAACCTTATACAAGTTACAAGGGAGTGTTGACTCGACTGGATGCAGCGACATCACTATTCCTTAATGAAACTCAACTTTGACTCGACTCGACTCAACTTTGGTTGAGTCAATTCAAACTGAATCGACAATTCATCGTCAAGTCCATCTGAAGATACTATGGAATGAGAGGATGGGACACATTGGAGAAAAAGGAATGAGAGCTATGAATAACAAAGGTATGGTCGAATATTTACTTGAATTTAATTTAGAAGTCAATTTTTGTGAATATTGTATATATGGAAAATAAAGTTGGGTGAGATTCCGACCTAGAGCAACAAGGGAAAATGGGATTCTAGAATTAGTTCATAGCGATGTGTTTGGCCCTATTTTAGTGCCTTCACCTGGTGGATCTCTTTATTATGTCTTCTTGATAGATTATTTTTGCACAAAAACATGGATATATTTCATGAGGAAGAAATCATAGGTTTTCGAGAAATTTAAAGAGTTTAAATCTCTTGTTGAAAACCAGATAGATAAGAATATTAAGGTGATGAGAACTAACAACGGTGGTAAGTTCTATGGAAAATACTTTGATGATTTCTACCAGGAATGTGGCATAGCACACCAAAATGCCACACCATATACCTCACAATAAAATGGAGTTTTTGAAAGAATGAACAAAACGTTGATGTACAAGGCAAGGAACATGCTTAGTGGTGCTAGGCTCGCACAATAATTCTGGGTAGAAGCAGTCGACAATGAAAAATGTCTAGTGAATATGTCTCCTTCATAAGCACTAGTCGACAGGACTCCATATGAGGTATGGTTAGGTAAGAAGATTTCACTTTCACATCTAAAAGTATTTGTATGTGATGCATTTGTGCATGTTCCCATGGAAAAGAGGAGCAAGATGGACAAGAAGGAAGTTAAATGTATTTTCATTAGATACAAATAAGAAATGAAAGGATATAAGGTATGGGATCCTGCATCAAGGAAAATAGTGTACAATCAAGATATGGTCTTTAAATAAGTCAGAAGGAATTCTGAGTCTGAAGTGATGGTTCAAACAAAGAATGATATAGAGAAGGTGCAGTTTGAGTTGAGGAATGAATTTGATTCATATGCGTTGACTGAATCAGAGGAATACGTGGAACAACTGACCCCAGTTGTAAGGAGGTCAAAATGAGTAATAAAATCAGTAGAAAGGTATAGTCCTCTCAACTTCCGTTCTTCATTTTTGTTAACTTCCACTGATCAAGAGCCCAAGTCAATCACGGAGGTTTTCTACTCAGTAGAGGGTAAACTCTGTAAGGATTCCATCTTTTAAGAGATGGAATCCTTGCACATGAATGAGATGCAAGATTTAGTCGAATTTCGTAGTGGAAGAAATTATGTTGGTAGTAAGTGGGTATTCAAGAAGAAGATGAGCGTCGTACTTCAAATCAAGAAATTCAAATCTAGAATGGTAAAGAAAGGATATTCCCAGGTCAGAGGAGTTGATTTCGTTGAGATTTTTTCCCCTATTGAAAAATTAACTTCCATTAGAGTACTAATGTATCTGGATACAACATTTTATCTGTAAATAGAATATATGGATGTGAATACAACGTTCCTACATGGGGACCTGGAAGAATAAATATACATGAAACAACTTGAAGGATTTGTAGTAAGGGGCAAGAAATATTTGGTGTGCAAATTGAAAATATTCCTTTATGGTCTAAATAAATCACCAAGGATGTGGTACCAAAATTTCGACACATACATCCTTAGTTTGGGATTTGTGAGAAGCAAAGTTGATCACTGCATATATTCCAAAGAAGAAGGTGAGCATTTCATATATGTAGCATTGTATATTGACGACAAGTTGTTTATTGGAAACAACATGAACATAAAAAAGGAGGCTAAGAAACAACTATCCTCCAGGTTCAACATGAAGCATTTTGGTGCAACAAACTTCATTATGGGAATGGAGATTAAGAAATATTGACTAGATAGAAATCTCTGGTTGAATAAGAAGAAACATATTGAAATAGTTCTAAAATGATTCAACATCCAGGATTGAAAACCTGTGAAGGTTTCAATTCCTGTGGGACAAAGGATAACTATTGAACAATGTCCAAAGACATCAAAAGAAATAAAGGATATGGAACATGTCCCTTATGCAAGTGTTGTTGGTAGTCTATTGTATGCAATGGTATGCACTCGAAAAGAAATTGGCCATGTTGTGGGAGTGTTGAGCATATCCATGTTGACACCAGGAAAGGAGCACTAGACAATTGTCAAAATAGTATCCAAGTATTTGTGTGGCACAAAAGACTATCCTATATGCTATCGAGGAAAACTTGAAGGTGAAAATGATGTAAATGTACATTTCTTTGCCGATGTCAACTAGGATGGAGATATGGATCGACGGAGGTCGACCAATGGATATGTGTTCAATATTTTTGCTGGAAAAATCAGTTGGATGTGTGAGCGATAGGTCATTGTAGCCTTTTCAACAATAGTATATGAATACATGGAATCCACTATTGATATATGCTTAGGAATTGTTTTTGAGAAGAGAGCTATGAAGATAAGTTGTGACAACCAAAGTGATATATTTTTGGAAAAGAACCCATATTATCATTCCAAGACTAAGCATATTGATTTACAATACCATTTCGTGAGAGACATGGTGGAAAGGAACAAGGTGTTTCTAGAGAAACTAGACACGTTAGTAAAAATAACAGACTCTTTGACCAAGTTTGTGAGTGTTGTGAATTTCTCTTGGTGCAAAGATGCAATGGGCATTGTTGCCCTGGTTTTGTGAATGAAAGTTCAAGAATATCTTGGCTTCAACAAAGAAGGCAACAAGTGGGAGAATGTTTGGTTGTTATATTCTTTGCAGTGAAAAGTTAAAAGTCGAGGTGGATCAACAGGGTAAATTCGAATTCAAAGTAATTGATATCAGTTCAAAGAGGCTAACCAACAAGAGGTCGACATGCGATCATGTGGAAACCGACTGAAGATCGAATGAAGGTCGACTGATAAACCAACATTGTAGTTGAATGTAACAAAATCACGAGATTCATGAGATTTCTATCCAATGATATCCATGGATCTGTAACCATTTTTGGGAACCTTTCTTTAGGGTTTTGCATATTGTAAATCCTATAAATAGGGATTGTTGTAATTCTGTAGAAGATAATCGGAGAATATTTAGTTAACATTTAGAGAAATCATTTAATAGGTTGGTGTTCATGTAGATGTAAGATGAATTGGCTACTGGGTTGTTCTTGTGTAAATAAATAAGGTATTACGTTGATTGGGTCTTAGGTGTAGACCAAGGTTAGGCATGTAACCTTTTATTATGAATAAATAATATAACGAGAGAGCAAAATGATCAAGGAATGTTGGTTTTCTTGTTTGGGTTTCTAGGGTAAATATATCTTTGTACAGTTTGTTTTCTTTATCATTATCTTTTTTATCTAAATCTTTCTTCCTCTCTTCTTATAGGATTAGTGTGGAAGTGTCCTCGTTTCCTAACATACCCATAAAACTGAGTGAAGGATAAAACCTAGAGAATGAGATGAAGAAAGAGCAAGTTGACTCTATCGAAGGCCTTTGAGATATCCACTTGAACTATCCCAGCCTTTGTTTTTGTTTTAAATGAGTGGAGATGTTTTTGGGATGCCCCAACATCTTCGTGAATTTTCCTACCATCCAAGAAACCAAACTGCTCAAGAGAAATTTGATGGGACAAAATATCCTTTAGCCTTCGAGAGATGATTTTTGAAATGATTTTGTAAATATTGTTGCAAAGTGAGATAGGTTGAAATATTTCATACTATTTTAGGTTGTCGATATTTGGAATGAGAACTATGAGAGGGGCGTGTTTAACTTTTTATTTTATTGAACATAATTTCCAATTTAAGATGAGTTTACAATTCTTTTTCAACCTTCAATTTCATTGCAAGTTGACTCCGACCTCTCATTTCAAGGATTTGATGAACTCTTAAAATACTAAACTCACTTAGCCATTGCAATACAACAATATTTGAAATATTAATACATAGATCTATGATAGAAATCTTCTGAAGGTAAAATCATGGACTCCTAGCAAAACTTCATATAACAAACACTCTTTTGTGGGATATGGCTAGACCATACTAGAAAACATAATATCAAAATATATAAAAAATTCCTTCTTCAATAATTTCATTGCCCTCATTTATTTTTTCAATGTACTATTTAATTTTCATAATAAAATATAACTTTAATTTTATATTATACATTTTCCACAATAAAACAAAACTTTCCTTTTATATTTTTCTATGGGACAAATGGCCTAAAATAACAAAAAATTACCTTCTTAATCTTTCCAGCTAATAGGTGCACTTGGGTGGTCATATTTCTTTCTCTATTCTACATGGAGAGAAGTGACTGATTGTGGTTCATGTTTAATGGTCACAATCATGGTGAGCTATAGAAAGTGGGTGATTTTTACATGGTGGATCAGAATCATTACTTATGAAACATAAATAATCATACAACTTCTCAGTGCAATTTCCACAATATGACACTGACATCAACCACCAATAGAAATAGCTTGTACCATAGACAGATACAATTGAATTTTAGAAAGTTAGAAACATTCCATATCTCATCAATTAGTCATTGTTAGCATATAAGAGTATGTTGTCACAATTTTCATGATTTCCAATGAAATGAACTCTAAGCTCTTCGTTCTACAAACACGCTATAATATATTCATGCGAATATCATGTACGAATTATGTAGGTCCACTAAATAACTAGATATCCTCTACTTTTGAAGTAACTCGATTGAATTTTGGAACTAGGTGGTAGTGATATCCAAATAATCAAGAACGATTCCTTGACAACTTCAACTTTTTAAATGTTGTTAGAAGTGACTGGTTTGTATCAATTCTATTATAGTGCACCTTTATTGTAACATGATAAAGAAGGAATGGATATCACCCACAACCATGTTTATGCAACATGATTTGTTGAATTAGTCAACTCTAATTCATGTATCTTTGTTTGAAAAATGTTGGAAGAATATTGATTAAGAAGATCTAAAACTGACTTGATAAAAATCCACCAAGCCACGGTCCCTGTATATTCTTTACATTAATGTTATAAAGAATATTTACATACATGTTTTATACTTCTAACCACGGACCAATGATGTTTCTTGAAACCTTTCATAGTGAATTATTAGTACCTCAACCTTGTCTTCTTAGCATTACCGTTTTTTCTATAAAACTAGCATCATATAGATGCAAGCATAAACAAGGTAAGGGGCAAATTTGCTTACCTTTTCTTTTTTCATTCATTTTTTCAGGCTCCTCATATGTAACTAGAAAATATTTTTTATTATAATATCCTTCTTATCTCCACTAGCACTCATTCACCATGTATATCTTCTTCACATTCCTTCCACAAGAACAAACTACAGAACTCGCTCTATACTATTGTAGACTATGATCTTTTCATCATCTTGATTGTTCCTCACTCTTTTGTAATGGTTGTTTCCCTTCTCACAATAAACAATTGTGTAGCTATTGTCACATTTTAAGAACACTATACATCACACCATCATCTCACATATATTGAACCTCCCTTGGATCACTTCGACGAAAGTAGCTATTAGTCCATTAAGACTAAATATCTCCAATATGGAATGCTTGATTTAATATTTAACAACAAATATACTCAAACATATATCAAGCAAGGGACACTGAGATTTACTCTCAATAAACTCCTAAAGCGAAAATTCAAGAGTGTATTTCTATTAAACAATAGGTCCCTTTGTATAGAATAGGTGAGGGCCAAGGAATTAAAATAAAAGTGTTTAGCCCCTCATATTGACTTTAAATTGTCAACCCATGAACATGCTACTTTGATGATGTAATTTGCATTGTATGTGCAAACTACACTAACACAACGCAAGGTAAAGTTGGAGGCTAACCTGAATATTGTTTTCATTTTCCTTCAACAACTTTTCTCATGAACTTCACTCCCTTTCTTAGAGTAGGTTATCAATGTGACCATGCAAAACATTATTTTCATGCTTTGACACAAGTGTATATCTCATCCCCACTACTAATTCCATCTAACTATAGTGGGGACTTATTGTTATATCTTGTGGTATTAAAATCAACCATTGGTACAGTTTTGGTTCACTAATATAATTCATACTAGGAGCCTGTGATTTATTATCTAAGGGGATCGATGGACCAGAAGTGAAGTATTCACACATTGAGAATTTGGGAGCAAGTAAATTTGATTCAACGTGGTTCAAACCTTACGTTTTGAAGTGTGTCCTCAAGAAATGAGTTTATGGGTAGGTTGACTATGAAGGGACCCTTTGGATTATCCTTGCAATGTGCTCTATTCAAAGAAGTATTATGCATAGGAAGTAATGTATTATGATTCCCTTGTGCATTTTGTATAAATGTTTGATTGAATTTTTATTTTATTTTATGATGGGTCTCAATTCATAATTATCATACATTGGACAGTCAAATTGGCTCCGGTGCTATGGGTTTAAAATGAATGGTAAAATCATTTAATGTTTTCATTTTATCATATATATGTAGGTCGTTTACTCCAATTTTTGCATTGTAAGTACATTTGAAGTCCATTTCTTCGACGTAATCTTTATTTTTCATCTAATTGGTTTTTTTAGAGTGTTTTTGAGTATCAAAAATTTATTTATGTTGTCTATGGTGGTTTGGTCAATGACAAAATTGGTGAAATTTTGAGGTAAAATTATTCAATTAGCATATAAGGCTATGTTTTTTCCATGCATATTTTCATTATGGACTTATTTTTTCTTGAATTTCCTAAGGATCAACTACACCAAGTTGAGATGACAAGCCCTTCTTAATTATTCATTCATCACAATTTTGTGTGGTAGTGCCTACCTTTTCATGGGATACTCTAGTTAACACTCTTGACTATTGGTTGGTGCCCATGCTATTTTTTTCTCATAGACATGGAAGACCCATTAGTCCTATCATTAATTTTAGTTTCAACCCTTCATTCTTCTTCCTCATATATTTTTTATCTAGTTTCCTAGTGGACTTCTTGTATTTTCTGATTCAGATTTGTATTGCTTATAGTTTCTTGCATTTTTGTGTCTAATGACTTTCTTCAATTTCTTATCACATGCTTATTCAATTTTTATTTTTTAATATGTCACTATGCCATTTTAATCCATTTATTATGTGTTCCACTAATAAATGTGTTCCACTTCATTTACCCTTGGGGGAGACACATTTATGAATGTCTATATCTTGCATTTCGCTACTTGACTTTTGTTTGCATTGGTATGTTCCTTGTGCTAGAAACTTTTTGGTTTGATTAGTGACACTTATCTCCTCCACTATATTATATCACACTTTTATTCTTTTTTTTGATATTTATAATATAATAAATATAATTTAAAAAAGGGGGGGTGTCTAGTGGGGGTTAATCAAAATATATATAGTTCATTTTTGTGGCAATAGTCAATTATTGTCACCCTTGAACAAATCCTATTTTAAATTCCTTCTCTATAGTTGGGATTTAGTCTTATCTAGGATATTCACCATAATTTTCAAGTTCTTACTCCTTTAGTTGGTTACTCTTGGAATCATTATGGAGAACCTTCAATGCCTATTACATTGCTGGCTCATATCACTAATTTATTTTGGTGTCAATTCTTTCCTAGGTCATTATTGTGTCATGTTAGTGTTCAAAGAAATTTTATCCTATTTCATCCATTCATCACATGTATTAACTATTCATACTGGTCATTCCTTGCATCAAGTTGTGGTTAGTTCATTATCATATTCAATTCTTTTATCTTATGTTAGTGTAGAAGGATTTATCACTACCTTCTCATTAGTGAGTCTTCTCCTATTGATGAAAACACTTTATTATGGGACGTCAACTTAGAGACTTATACATTACCCTTTGGATTTCGTTCATTGGTGGTGATTTCCCTCATGATTGCTAGTGGGTATGCCTCAAGGACACCTGATTGGTTCATTCTACTAGTGTTTGACATTAAAACATTTATTCACATTGGTTAAAATGTGCTTTGGTTCCCTGGTTCCCATTATCATTATTGGTGGGTTACCTCACATCTAGCAATAACATACCTCAATGACCAGTGACTATATGTTTTCTTCCATGTTCTAATTCAGTGCATTTATTCACATAGTGTAGATTCAAACTTATGGTAGGTTGGGTTTGAAGACCTTGGGTTGTGGGATTTCTCTTGCTACTTCCAATCGAGTTTATTCTCTTATAAAAACCTTTTGTATTGTACTAGTCTATGGAGGAAAATCTAGTTTTTTCATTGATATAGTTGTTCTTTTGATGTATTTTGAGTTATAGATACATTGTGTATTTTTTCATGGATACCCTATTATAATCGACATAGATCCATTGTGTATTCTTTCATGGCCATGTTCTTTCCTTTTATATTCTCATGGATCTATAGTGTATTGGATTTTGTGGTTATGGTTGTTTTCACCAAAGCATGGGTATCCTTGTTGTTAGCACCGAAAGTCACGTTTTGACTGCTAAAGTGTAAGAACAACACCCATCAATAGTTTTTAAGGTAATTTTTATGATAAGATGTCAAATGGATCAAAACTCAGCAAAACAATGTAAATCACATAAAGTTCTAGATAAAGTACATCAACAAATGAGGTCTTGGCTGACTTGGATCAAGGTTTAAAGAGTAAGATGGATAGATGGAAAAATTTGGTGAGGAAAATGAAATATTTCTACCACTCACATCGGGAAATACTAGCAGACATATGAAGAAAACCTTTTGACATAAGAACTTCTTTTAATAAAAAGATAAACTCTGATAAAATTATGATAGCATCACAACAAAACCTTCATTGTAATATAGATACAATAGATCAATTGAATCATTCAAATGATAGTAGAATCAGAGTAAGACACAAATAATATGATAGGAAAGGAACTTATTTCTATTAGTAAAAAAGTCTCAAGATTGATACACAAAATCCAGAGATGGCTCTGTAACTTCACAATCCCAAAAATATGAGTCTCATTACAATCCTTTGAACCCTTCAATGATTTCAAATGTCTATCTTATAGCCTAGGCTATCAATGAAAACTTTACGATCTGAAATTTTCCCTCTTGCATAGGATTCCCACACCTGAAGGTGGAGTAACTACAATTGTTCAACAAAAATGAAAAACTGCTAAAATCTAGGCTAATGTTGCTAACCTCCTTAACATATTTAATATGCTTGATGAAGTGTCCTTTGAGCGCATATCCTTTTTTTAGGTGTCCCTCCAACTTTCAACTGACCTTCCGGCAACTGTCATATACTCATTTACCCATCTGGAAACCGATGATTCATTCAAAACCTCCAGATCAAGAGTTCACAACACAGTTCGCAGCGCCAGCCTGTATCAACTAGTTCACAATGCCAGGAACTACGAAATTTCATGTAGCTTCTCTTTTCGTTTGAAAATGCATAAAAACACTCCAAAACTATTCCCAGTGCCACCAAATGCTATAATATCATATGTTCGTGATATAATACTAATAATATTTATACATCCTCAACTAAACATGACTTATCAAACATGATTGTCCTCAAAATTGCAAAATACAAAAACATGAAACTGTCAAAAAAATCATATGAGTCAAGGTGTTCATATTCTTCATTTTCTAACTTTGAAGGTCCTCCTAGTGGTATCTTTAGCTAACATATATAGATTCTTCTTGTCCATATCCTCTCTGAAAGGTTGCAACTTTATGTTTAGCCCTCTGATCTGACCCTGGTAGGCCATGTTATGTCTGTATAAGTTTCTAAGCTGCCTGTGGAGAGGTTGAAATAGTTTATCTATAAATTTGTCCTGGTCAATAGTTTCACAATACATTTCCATGAGTCCATTAAGTTTCTTCCTTTCAACCAACTTGTAATATACCTTAATTTTGACCAAAAAAAAAAAAACATTTCTCTTCTCCGGAACATTAATCCTAATTAACTCAATAGATTCGTTCTTAGGATAAAATGATCATTTTCTCTAGTATTAAACTCTGATAATTTTCTTATACTATGGTTAACCATTTTAATCAGCCAATATATAGGTGTCCAGGTCATGCTAAGATAATTGTCCATTACTCTAACATTTATGTAAGTCCTAAGCTTCCAAACATTTATACGTGTCATACTATACAGAACTTGGACTATGCAGGACTTAGGATTCATGATCCCAAAATTCTTTCTTACACAAAATAATTCTAAGTGTGGAGAGGAGCAAGGATTCATGATCGACGATATTGAGAAATCATTCCAACTGTTGGATCTCGGAGCAAGAGATCCATCATATCAGAACCTCCGCGTGGTATCGCATATCGGGGGTTCAAAGGTTGGAAGCATTTATTTTAGACTACAGAAGTCGCGAAGGGCCGAGTGTCGAGGGATCGTGCGACATGTGGCACATCCGTTAGGTGGGGACCGCATGGTTGACAGGTGGCGCAAACATACAGCATACAGAAAAGGAGAAAGTAGGCGACAGGTGGCGTACACGCGTCACCTTGGAAGGAGTCAACCCATCACTGACTTATTGTGCTTCGGGGTTTCGCAAAGGAGGAGCACGAGGGTTCAACACTCCAACTCATGAAGTCATGAGCTGTGAGTAGTGCTAGTGTTTATCCTAACCCACGATTATATGTAGCAAGCGCTAGCAAGGAGGAAGCCATACTCATATCCCATCTCGGGTATCGGAGTTTTGGAGTGCAATAAGAGTCGAGGGTCTTTGACTCACGAACTCGCAATATCACTAGTCATGAAAGGAGCTTGTGTTAAGTCCTTGTTTATGGTCATATCACAAAGGAGTTGGAGAGAGGGAGTCTATTCTAGGTGGCGTAGGCGCATTGTACTGGTAGAGTCAACCACCTATTGACTTTCTTCGATGGAGTTTTCATGGAGGGCCTGTGGATTGTGTAAATTGAGGTTCCAATAGGGACTCGAGGGAGCCTTTTCAGCTTAAGGAGAATTTAAAAAAATCTTGAGCAGATCTCGGCCATCCTTTTCATGGGAAAGGTACTCGGGTTCCTTAACACAAACCCTTCGGGATTTAATCATCCCTGATGCAAAGGTCGAAGTCTTTCCTCGGTCTATAATTGTAATGTACCTAGTTTGAAGTTTGATTCTTGTTTGGCAAGGAAATGATCATTATAATAATCTACCATATAAACTATTTATAATTTCCTCGGCTGCGTAGTTTCATACCTACCCTAAATCTGGGCTAGAACTTTTTGCCTATGTTTAATTAATGCAAGATTCATGACTCTTCTTCTTTGCATGTCACATAATGAAAGTAGAGTAATACAAAATGGTTAAATTTTGACTGTCAACGGTATTTTGATATCAATATAACTTCTTGAAGAAAACCATTTCATTGTACTTTCGATTATAGTGTCAGATATAATATATAAAAAGGGGTTCTTTATTTTTAACTTTCAATTTCATTGATATTTACGCATCTAGCATTTCGTTTACATATTGTTGATATATACTATTGATCAGTATATGATTCATATAATACATGAACAAACATATATAATATTAACTATTTCTATTGTAGATAGTCCACTTCTGGTTTGTTGTGACGCCTATACAGTTTCCAAAATAATATATATGTATAATATATAAACATATATATGATCCATAGGATTCGTGTTGTCTCATATTTCTCTTCAATTCCAAGTTATAATAAAAAGGAGGTCTCTGCTAAGTGATGCGATTTTCTAAATTTAATTACAGAGATACACCTAAACGTTTATATATGTACAAACTTACTCAACTCCAATTATTCATAGATAAATCTGCTTAATATTTCAGTCACAGAAATGAACATATGCCTATAAATAGATCTATTCCTTTCAAGCACATTTATACACAGATAATTCTAACTAGAATTTCGATTACAGAGTTAAACATATCCTGTAGATGGATCTGTTCTTTCAAGTTCATTTGTATATAGATAGTTTTTCCTAGCATTTTAGTTTCAAGAAGAACCATTCCCAGAATTTAGTCTTTGATTATAAACTTCATACTACGAACAAATGTCATCCATGGAATCATTTCAACTTAGCACAATTAGATGCATAATTTTAGATACACAAATCATTCAAACAAAGCAGGAGAAGATTTACATATATGAACCAGTGTGCGGGAAGACAAAGGGAACAACCACATTCCTCCCAACCGTAGAATAGGGAAGCCAAAATCATTTGCTCGATTCACCCCCTATCTTGACCATAAATCCATGAGGGAGAACTTGGAAAACTTCTCCTCAGAAATGTCCTTCAATTCCAACAGATTCCTCTTGCCTCACACTCACTCAGTAGTGTTCATAACAACAAGGAAAAATAAATAGTCTCCTTTCCCAACATACTTGGCAGCGTCCTGCCTCCTCACATATGTTATTTATCAATTTGCCTAGGTCTTTTACCACCCTTGGGAATTTTCGTAGCTTTCTAAATCCCTGATTTTCATGGGCTTCCAATGGCCAAATCACTGATTTGCCACTTGTAATAATCAACCTAGAGTTAGTTCCAACATGTTCCCCACTCATGGAGTTATGGTCAGCTGATTTTAACATGGTTGTTCCATTTGTCCTCCTGAAATCAATATAAACATTATGTTTTTATACAAGTTTCATAGTCAAATAGTTAGTTGAGTCTAATTAGATCTCTTCCCAACAGTCATAATAATTAATTACAAATATAAAATTTGAAATTTGGAATTGCCATAAATGGAAAAAAATTTCCAAATTCGAATTTACTAAAAACGGAATAAATTTCCAGCAAATTTAAATTTCAAAAAAGAAATTATTTTTGGGGATGTCACACAACTCCTCCCTTTTTAATTTATCAATTTCAATCCTTGCCTCTTTAAGCTCTCTATTGAGCCTCATAAAGGTAGGATTTTTTGGAGGGGCAGTTATTTCTATAATCTCAATGTGCTCCTTAATAGGTATAATTTTACCCTTTCTATGGATTGGATATCCCACTGTATATTCCTTCACAATGATTTCTTGTTTTGTTGATGCTCTAGTAAAAGGTCTCCTAGCCCTGACCTTGTATACAATAGGTGGTGAAGAGAACAACAATTTTCTTCCTCTCAAACATGTGGCTCTAATTGAAGGAGCCTCTACTATACTGGGAGTTAGAAAAGGTGAAACCTCTCTTTGTGGAGACTAAGAAGGTCCTACTTCTTCTTCATGTTCCTTTCTTGATTTATAAGCTTTAACAATCCTAATGCTCTTCCTTTTATTGGTCATCCCCGAATGTACAACCCTATCAACCTGAAGAGAGCTTTGTACCTTAGACTATGGGGTACGAGAAATATTTGGTTGAATGTGTGAAGAAGTAATGAATTCTTCCCATTCAATTTTTTTCTTTCTTAATTCCTCCATCACCAGCATATTTATCAGTCGTAAATTGAAAACACTTGTATCAAATGCATTATATTTATCCTAGACCCTGTCATACATTTTTCTAATACTTCTAAACAAGTAGAAAGGAAGATTCATAGCATCTTTCCCTATGAAGTGTAGTAGTAGCCTTATATGGTATTAATAGATCATGTTAAATATCCCTTCACAGGTAAAGTATGTATGAATTACCTTCAACATCTTATCAAAACCCTCCAACATATGGTTTTTGGGAACACCCTTTGAAAAATTGGCTTCTTGATATTCCAGTTTGAGGAAATCCCTTGAAAAGGCAGCATTCAAGGTCATGGCCTTGAACCATCTCTCCCTAGTAATAGGTATCTCAGTGGCTATTGATATGGTCATTTTAGATACCTCAAATTCCAGTATCCCAACCTTGGTCTTGGTTCCATCAAAGTTAAGTGTGAATTCCTTAGCCACCTCTAGGTGCCCCCTCTGCATTTTTTGACAGAAATTAATGTATCCCACTGTTTCGAAGACCTCCCTAATCTTGGGTTCCTCAACAAAAGATTGCATATCATAAGGTTCTGTCCTCACAATTTCCCCTCCTTTGTGAGACTTCTTTTGTTTATTATCCATTAGTACTAGTTGGGAATACTCTATCACAGTACTTGAATTATTAACTAGAGGTGAAATAGAGAAGCAGGGGAAATGACCACTAGAAAATATGAGAAAAAGGTCAAACATCCTTCTCGCAGTGACAATGCTTCTAAGTGGGACTCAAATTGGCTAATAGTGGGGTTAACCTCATAATCATATCAAACAGTACAGTGAACAACTGACGAGTTTGCAAAAGACATTTTTCTGCAAAGGGTGTTAGAACATAAAGTTTGCAACATTGGTTGACTGAACAGAGTTCGAAGTGCCTGGGCAAGGGTTTTGGAAAATATGTGTGGGATAAGTGATGGAGATGCAAAGGATTAATGGATAAGGTATTCTAAACCAAGATATTTTTATGGCTTCAAGGGATAAGATACAAAGCATGAGGAAGGAGTTTTGAGGCTTGTTAACATATCAATGAGATAGTTTGCAACGCCAATCATCAGTTCACAACACCACAAAGAGAAAAAACCATTAACCCCTTTCCAGAACTTAAGGAAAGGTGGAAACGTTCATAGAGTACCTAGTATCTTGGAGCTAAATGATGATACATTTAGACTTTCACATGGACACCTACAAGTGGTCTAACTGCCAACTATCCTATGCAACTAGTTTGCAGCGAAGTGCGTAGCACTTGTCTGTAACACCAGTTTGTAGTGCCAAGCTAGAGAATTCTTTGTACACTTGGAGAAAATGGTTTAAAACATTCATGACAACAATCCCTGGATATTGGTTTAAAAATCAGCTCTAAAAACAAGGAGATCTTCAATTGACTTTACCCATAAATGCAATGATGGCTATAAATGAAAAATGTACCCTTGAAAGCACTATGAACTCTCCTAGTGATTTGGCAACGTACAAATTAGACTTGAATTGAAATTTTAACGAGCAAAGGTGACAAAAGGATGGGTCATCGTACAACATGGAGAAAATGACATGTCACGATAATGATGAAGAATTTTAAAAGATGTGACTCAATGACTCTTCATACCGAAGCCAAACTAACCATAACTTATTCATACCAAAAAATGAAAAATGACTATGGAAAAGTGCCATAAAACCTATAACCTAATGAACAACGATGACTAAAAATCAAACCTAAAGACTTTTTTGACCCTTGAAAATCTATGTGATAAAACTTGCCTTAGGGAAGATAGATGTTTGATATTTTGAGTCTTTGTTTGCATATACTTTCCTAAATCTATATCTACTAGACTCCTCAATTCACGTTATCACTCCTACAGTTTTATAATGTATTTTGTCCCTCACACATTAAGGGGAATCATGTTACACTCAAAATTGATCCTGTAAATTATTTCAGGAGAGTGGAGCCATTATCATTAGAAATTTCGTGAAGGAGCACCTTTTCAAGACCAATTTAACTTTAAAATTACTTGGCTTAGAATTCCCTAAGAGTAAAATTTAAAAATCCTTATTTGGAAATATTCCTAAAAATGGTTCTAAAAATTATGTAAGTGCAATCCCCATGCCAGATCCTAAAACATGCACTTGAAGGACCGTGATCTCTCTTGCAAACTAATGTGGGATATATTTTGTCTTATGAAAGAGATGTTCATGGTGAGATTGATGACTTTTACCTTTAGATCTAGCACCCTTATGCTGATATTGGGCTAGATATTTTTAGCATTCCTTTTGTCCTTATTTTTATAGCTTGAGAGAGAGTTTCCTTGAATCTTTCTGTGAGATATTTCCTTGAGTTTGGGTCGAGTGGATCTAGTTGGAACTACCTACCATGGTGAGAG
>JASDQU010245283.1:54921-65281 GCA_032191745.1 Picea mariana | reverse complement strand
CTGTTCATTTTTGTTGTTCTCTCACATGCTTATTGTATTTATATCTAGGAATCAGTATTGGTTTGTTTACTTTAAAACAAATTTAGATTGATATTTCCCTTGAAATGCATACATTGGATTGGAGAAAGGTTTGGTTTTTTGATTATGTCTAGATCTGAAAATAAATATGGGATTGGAGCTACTCACTTGGATATACATCGACCAATATTAAAAATGGTACGTATCTCTCCTCCTCTTTTTTCATATCAAGTGATAATATATTGATCTAGGGAAATTATATAGAGAACTATTAGTGATATTCTAACCCTCACACTGGGGAATCCTAGATCTAGTGATAGGAGTGAATTACCTAGAAAAAGGTTTTTTCAAATTGATTCATATCAACTCTACGAGATAACCATATTTATTGGGAAAATACTTTCCTCATTCACCCAATTTTGATTGAAGTTCCTTCCCACATGCCAAGTAGTCTTCAATTTTCTTAGGAAATAGAGGATCCAAAGAAATCAACTCTTTCGCAATCTGCATAACTTGAATTTCATATGTTTTATCAAATATATTACTTAGCTTCTTCCAAACAACATTTGAATATTTGATCCTACTTATATGAAATCAAATATCCCTATAAATGTAGGTTATTATGACTCCTAGAACCTCATCCTTCTTCTCGTCAATGACATTTTTGTTGGTCATCCTTTAAATATAAAGCTGCAGTTTTCACAAATTTCCACTATGCTTTACTCTTCAACATTTTTTGCATGCATTGTTCCCATATCCCATAATTGTAGTACCACAAGCTCTTTCTTGGAACTCATTATAATAATCTACATATCTTATCCTAGATTTAGTTTTCACGTAGAAACCTTGAATTAATCCATCAAATAGATACGACTTTTTAAAAGAATGTATAATGGATAGCCTCCCAAAAAGTTAGAGATAATAGAATATATTTCAAACCACTAGATATAATACCATGTTCGAGAATGAGAGAACTATAAAGAGATCTAGTATTTAAGGAGAGAGTTGGTGTCTAAAGACATCGTTACAACACCTAAGCACAACTGAGGATAGCTCAAAATAGGTAAGAGTGTAAGAAACATAAATATTTCCATACACAATACATATCATACATTCTTATTTACACACACATATATCAACCCATTAGGCCATCTTACATAGCACCAAGATGTAACTAACTCTCTTGAAGTGAGGAAGAGGAGGTCCACAGAGATTAGTGAGGGAACATAACAAAGTCCTTCATTTCTACCTAGCTCTATGGACCGGTCGATTGTTTTGTTATAACTATCAAACTAGCGTAATTCCTAGTCGACCATCTAGTTGATCCCTTAGTCAACCATTCAGTTGAATTTCATAATCGATTGTCAACTATCAACTAACTATTTTTAGAACATCCAAAAAATTGATGAATGAATATAACTTGATGTTCCAATAGAAAATATTGTTTGATTTAAAAATTAGGGACTGAAAGCATATATCATGCAACTTGGTGACTTATGTTTACATCTTAGTGGAGAATTTTGTTTACTATGCATGGCAATAACTACCTCTGAAGGGGAAATATCATCCTTCCTACATGATTGATCTTACACAAAATACATAATCACCGTACAAGGGCCTCCTATGTAGACCAAATCATTTATTCTTACCTTGATATTCAAAATTACTGAAATGTTGTCAATAAAATTTATAAATTCCATTTGGATATAACTCTTGATACCTCCAAGGATATGATATTTCAAAACATTCAGAGAATGTCTTAAGTCTAGAAGGTTTCTTTTGAAGAGATCAATGGAGTTTCTTTCATATGGAGAGTGATAAACCCTAAATGATTTATTCATGGCAAGTTAAGACACATTCTAATAACATGTCATCCATCCTTCTGAAGAATTTATCTGTTTTGGTCAAATTCGATGAAATTTTTAATTTGAATTCACAATTTACAAATAACATTTTGGGCTCTCCCTTATCCTCATCATGTCACATCAAGTGAGGATATGTGTGGAAAGGAGGACACATCAATGTTGATGCTAATTTGGTCTCATTCTAAAATATAATGTCAATTTTATCTGGATAGTAAATTTCAAACAAAATGAACAATTGTTATAGAGAGTAGCATGAAGTCACTGACCTA
Organism: Picea mariana; assembly: GCA_032191745.1. Lineage (NCBI taxonomy): Eukaryota > Viridiplantae > Streptophyta > Pinopsida > Pinales > Pinaceae > Picea > Picea mariana. The sequence goes on along the minus strand of JASDQU010245283.1, from coordinate 63,129 downwards.
AATGCATGAAATTGACATGAATGCTTGAAAAAATACCCAAGAAGAACATATGTAAAATAATATATATCTATGTGATTTTGGATGACTTTCCAAAGGTTGTTGAAACCTATTGATTTATCAGTAATTGTGTCTTACAAAGAATCACAATGACATTTGGATCATGGGCCTCGGAGAAAGTACTCTCACATAGTATGAAAAGAATAGCCATATAAAATTTGGATTCCCTTTCTTTCAATAGGCCCACTTTTCATATGGAGAATTATTATTAAAGGAACTTCTCACTTAGACCCCTCATGGCCGTTTCTCAAACTTCAAGAAATAAAACTCTCTTTCATATTGTTCAACAACAAAAGCAAGTCCGAGATTTAATTTCCAAAGGAGCCTGAACTTGTCTATCTTTTACAGTACCATACAGAGATTCCCTTCTTCAATTTCTCAATGTCACCTGAGTGAGTGGTCAATATACTCATAGAGAAAGGTGTAAATAGGAATAATTCCATTGAAAACACCAATGCACATGAATCTTCCAATATGGATTTTTTTTTTACAACAAGACGTGTATGAACACAATAATGAATTTGATGTGTAATATGTTTCAAATCTACAAATAAAATTCTTCATATTTGTATCCTCTCACAAACCATATTCGTATAATATATAGGCTCCATTTTAACCTACAAACTATGTTGACCACTTTGCAACAAATTTCGTCATACTATAAGGATGAATATGATCAAAATTAGAAGAACGTGCATATACTAATGTAATGGGAAAACTATAACCATAGAGCTACCAATTCAAGAGTCAAAGATCGCAACAAAATCAAGAAGCACCCACAAATTTCAATACAAACTAGGAGTTTTCAACCTTTTAAAAATAGAGCTTTTCTTCCTAGAATATAGGCTAATTAAAATACACCCACACATGGCTAGAAGACAAATTGGAAACACAAACAACACAACATATAAAGGCAAAAGTCATTCCACACCATCAATGATACCTACATAACTACTAATTTCATAAATTTATATGTCTAAGTGTCTCAATGATCTTTCATCTACTCTTGGATGAATTATTATTTTCTTAAAATACTAAATTGAGGTCTTAGTTAGTGTTGTAACAAATAGTTCCAAAAACATTAACTAAAAAGGAAAACATAAACTTATGTATCCTTGAGTTATTGCTGCACATCTCTCCTCCCCTCTCCGGCTCCTTTCTACTTCTTTGTCTTCTCTTTTTTTCTTCTATTCTATACTCTTATATTCTCTTTCAAAACTTTGTGAAAACAATTACACATTCTATATTCTTCTATTCCCTTTCAAAACTTTGTTAAAACAATTACACTACTCTATCCAACGATTTCTATCAATGATAGTTCTACTCCCTAACCAATGATAGTTCTACTCCCTAACCGGTTGGAATTCTCTCCTCCTCTTCTTCCTCTCTCCTTCTCTATTATCGTCTCCCTTTTCCATCCTTTCCTTTCTCTATCATTCTTTGCTATTTCTCTTGTCTATTATTTTCTTCCTCAAATATCATCCCTATATTCAAATCACTAAAACTATTTCTTCTATTATATATGTTATCACCATCTAAACCAAGAGACATTAGACATAGTCGGTGGTCAACGCTGAGATAAAGCGCCAGGTTTGCAAGGCGATGGAAACGTCAATGTTTACGTGGAAGAAGACAATTGGCAACTAGATTTCCAAATACCAGTAGTAAAATACAGACCGGTTCTCCCCACGAAAAAACGAAGAAGTGCGCCCATTTGACAAAAGCCTTCGTGGAAAATACATGCTTAGTGCCAATCTTGTTCCAATAAATGCAGAAAAATGAGGGCATAAAATGAAATAGTATATACAGGAATTCTAAAGTATTTAAACGAATTTTCTCGAGGATATCACTGCAGTGTTTCTTGACATGAAAATCTGCAGTAGACTTGAAATTTATAGGTTTGATGTGTATCTATTATTTAGTTGCATCTCGGGTGAGGCTCGAGCAGTTCAGAGCATAACCTGAAATAATTTCGTTGTGAACTCTTATAATAATCTCATTGTCGACTCTTAGAAATTGATGTAGCATGAGTCTGAGAACCGTTGGTCGGTCGCTGTAGGTGACGCCCTGGAGTGTAAGAGAAGTTGAGCATGTTGCTTTGTGATTTGCTTATTGATCCATGGAAGAACGTTTGATTTCCACCACTGTGTAAACCCTGATCAGAGGAGAACAGTCCATCACCATTTTACAGATCAACACAATATTTTTCGTTAAACACATTTGTTGGCGCATTTGATCAGAGTGCAGTTTGCTGACCTGTAAGAGATTGAGATTGTTGTTAGTTGCTGCCACTGAAAGGAACCGAAAAACTCACCTGGCACCTAAAAAATCACCTACTCTTATGTCAAGCTATTAAGTGTTAAGTGAATGGAAGAATAAAGAAGACAAGGCTAAGGTTATTATTAGATTGTCTTTTTCAGACACTCAGTTGCATTTAGTTAATTTAACAAAATCATTTAAGGAGATAGGAGAGTAATTAAGTAAATTATTTGGAGAAAAAGTTATAAATGCAAAGTTTTCTATAAAATTGTAAATATTTAATCTTAAAATATGAACACCTCTAACTAATCAAATATGAACACCTCTAACCAATCTTATAAGACAATTAGTTGAAATTGGTACCAAGCTAGACCCAAAATATGCTAAGGCAATTCTATTAACTAGTTTGTCTTCTAAGTATAACAATATTGTATTTACATTAAGTCTGTCCTTTCAATCATTCCTTCTTACTCTATTAACTAGTTTGTCTTTTAAGTATAACAATATTGTATTTACATTAAGTCAGTTGTATTTTCAATCATTTCTAGTACCAAGGTAGACCCAGAAAATGCTAAGGCAATTTTATTAATTAGTTTTTCTTTCAAGTATAATAATATTGTATTTACATTAAGTCAGTTGTCCTCTCAATCATTAGAAGGAATAGTTGAATCACTTTTAGTTGAAGAAAAAAAGGAAGAAAACAGAAAACACAGATATTCACTATGGAATGACATTATTCTCCAAGGGTAAGATGAGAAAAACTAAGAGTTCAGGTAAATGTTACTACTGTCATAAATATAAACATAAAGGATCTTTTAAATGGAAAAGAAATTGCAAATCTTGCCAGCATGGATGACTCATCAAAACTAGATAGTGATGAGGAACCACCAAACCATCTCTCAAAGTGCTTTAAAAGTAAAATGGACCTATGTTATATTTTATGTTTGTTCGTGTTCTGAGTTTTCTATTTTATAGTGTGGTATTGTTCAAATGTATTGATTTAGAACAAGCCCCGACCTTGCCACATGATGGTCACTAGTTTGATTATGTCTACAGTATGTTATAAAACTGATGGGTAATGTGAAGCCAAGAACATCAGTTTTATTTTTTGTGAGATTCTTGTGTGTTAGACAGGTCAAGTTGTATGATCAAATTTTGAACATATTCAGTATCCAGAGCACCTTCCTAGCAACTGATAGATAACTGAAAGAAAAATATCCCAGAGATGGTGGTAGGTCCATAGAGTGGTTTATTACTTGACATCTTTTATCATGTTTTAAAAGAATGAAATGGGAAGCTCGAATGTGTGGAGAAGAAAAGAGAGAAAACTAGGAAGTTCAGAGTGAGTGTAAGTGCTAGTGAAGACCATACCACACATATATGTATGTAATTTGTATGTGTTTTCCATATTGTAATATTTGGAATGTACTTAATACTGGAGGGGGTTGGATATATTGCTTACATTAGAATTGGTTAGCCATTAGTTTGGATTTGTTGGAGGTTGTTGAGAGATTCTCTCAACCTCTCTGTTAGTTTATAATAAATTGGTTCTGACAACAATTTTGTAAATATATTTATATGTGATTTGTATGTGTTTTCTATATTCTAATATTTGTAATGTAAGCAGTACTAGAAGGTGTTGGAGAAATTGCTTACAACATAATTGATTAGGGATTGGTAGAGGGTGTTGGAGATATTGCTTACAACATAATTGATTAGGGATTGGTTTGGATTTGTTGGAGGTTGTTGAGAGATTCTCTCAACCTCTCTCCAACCTTAAAATAAGTTGAATCTAACAATAATTTTGTAAATATACTTATAAAGTTTTCTAAATATATTTATATTAAGAATACATAATAAAAATATATATATATATATTTTTAATTGATTTCTTATTCAAAGATGAAAAACTCCGCTAAAACAACAGAACTTGAAATATTTTACATTGGTTAATTGCTCAATCTATATTGTAAAAATGTTTCAAGCCAGAATAACAGACAACCTGGACAGAATTCAAACCGGACACAATCAATGGAACATACATGGTGCATATTGGCCGAGCTGAGGGTTAATGATCTCAATAAATTTTATTTTAAGAAAATCTGAAACAAGCTTACAAACTGATCAAAGAGTAAGTACCATTCTTACTATATTTTACGGTGTCTCAATGCTTCTTCTGCATAATGTGAGACCCGAGGAAATTCAAGATGCTTTCGAGGCTGCATATAAGCAGTGGAGCACTTGGATTCATATGGACCTGGTGAAACTGACTTACAGAGCTATTTCTATGATTTTCAAAACTGATAATATCTTTACAATTACAAAAGTCACCACCAGATTTTAAAAACCATTAACTACATGTTTAAGGCAAAGTTTTTTTAGGCAGTGTTTGCATAAAGAGTTTCTATTTCCTCAATGTTATTCGTCAGAATCCTTAAGCCCAAGCATAATAAAGCATTACATTTCCTCCTAAATAAAAGAGAGAATCCCACCAGCACCTTCAGCCCCTGCTTTTGATTTTACTTTATATCCCCTCCTTATCCAATCTTCATATTGTTTTCCATTATATTTTGTTGGCAGCTAGCACATCTCTCCCACTCATAAGAGTGCCTTTCCAAGGATTTTTGGCAAACAATAAATTATTAGAATTTTATTTTCCGGATTTGTCTTTTCATTTGAACACCACAAACCATGTCAAAACATTATTTTCCTGATTTGTCTTTTCACTTGAACACCACAAACCATGTCAAAACCTTAAGAATCAAAACTGTCATATTTTACTGATTAGTGTGTGATGTGTGGGGTCGTGTCCGAGAATGATTAACACACGGAATGCTCAATTTCAAAATAAAAAATGAATTCTTACCTGCGATTGTCGAGATTTGTCATCTTCTTGGCCAGCATGTCTTTCAACAGGCTATGCATCGTTTTAACAAATGTGCACAGCTCTCTTCACAACTTACAGTTGAGATATCGTATCAATGCCACCGACGCAGAGCATCCGTTGCAAGTTCTGGGTACCCTGCTTGTGCAACATGGCATAAAACTCCTCCACAACTTTAAATGTTTGTTTCCCAAGCTCACGAGATGGGCAAATCACCAATCCAATGGGCCTTTCACAGCCAATTATCGACATAGACACATTTTCCTGCAAAGCAACCATAATCAGGGGCAGGATGAAGACCAAAGTTTTTCCAGAGCCGGTGTATGCAATATCGATCATATCTCTGTCTGAAAGTACCATACGAATACCTTAGACATGTACAAGAGTTGGCTAAACAATTCCTTTGACTTTAATATTCTTAAATATCGACTGTGGAAGCCTCGTATCCTTGAAATTCTTGATAAGAAGAATTGAATCACCGTCGGCTAGAATATGTCATTGTTTACGCACCAACTCGCATTGCTTCTCAATCATATGCTGTATGGCAGTAGGAATCTTCCAGCAAGTTACATAAGGTCATGATACTGAATTCACTAGGCCAATTCTCACACTCACATTAAAGTCTTTCTATTGGAGGGCCACTTGATAATCTCCTTGTGCTGTTTTATAATATACTCCATCAGACTAATTTCTCAAGCAGTAGCATGCATGCACTCTTCAGTAAACAGGTTGTGTGATGGATCAGGTTGTAACGAGTTTGTTTAACTGTATAACCGATTTTATATAATAGATATACTTGTTGGAATAATGTAGAAATTAGGATACTTAGTTAAGATGTGCATAACTAAGTTGTTGTGTGCCTGGTGGTTTTAGATCCACCTTTGTAGGAGGTTAGTTCAAGGTTGTTGTGAACACCTTGTGCTATATATATGTAATTGATTTACATTAAAATGATAGATTATGTGAGCGTAGACTCACTGGTGATGTGCCCTTGTGGCCTCACTGTTATTCATATTAATTTGGTATCAGAGCCTGGTCAGAGGTTGAGTAAAGGAGTTTGGTGTGGGAGCTGCATCGTGGAGATTTCTCTTGTGTGGAGGGAGCCAATCGTTGTTGTTGGAGTTGGAAGGAGCCGTGTAGACTGTGTGCTACTATTTCTGTTTCGCTATTCCCTGGAGAAAACTGCGATCTGAGCTGAGGAGATTACTCATTGTGTGATAAAGCATTGGTGAAGATCACACGTGTGCGCTGAGGAGAGAATCGATCGCTGTTTGTGCTATTGGTATCGTTGTGCACTGTGAGTGTTGTATTCGCTGTGCCCAAACTATAATAACTTGATTGTGCGTTGTATTCGTTGCTGCAAGGGCTGCTAGAGCTAATTCCATTCCTGTTGCAGAGTTTCAAGGTCGACCTTTGGCAGACCACCCTGGTGTAAAGAACGGACGACCGCCAGGTGCTCTAACGACTCCTCGTGAGCCTCTTGATGCTTCCACTGTTGCAAAAGCTGTAAGTGTGATTTCTTGCTCGTATGAGGACAAGATAGAGTGGGGAGAGAATGTAGGTTGGATTTATGGTTCTGTAACTGAAGATGTTGTCACTGGATATCGTATGCATATTAAGGGATGGAGGTCTATTTACTGTGTAACCAAGAGGGATGCTTTCAGGGGCACGACTCCCATTAATCTGACAGACAGATTCCTTACTCAGGTCATTCTCAGGGAATGTCAACGGAATTCGTGAAGGCTGAGGCTGAGCCGGTGAAAACATCAGAGGCAGGGGGGATCTGTGGCCGAGGAAAACAACCCACAGTTGGCTTCTTCGTTCAAGGAAGAGAGCAACTTTGTGTCAGATCTGAAGGAATTGGAGAAAGAGGCTCTGCAGGAGTTGAGGGTTAGAATCAAGTCATTTCTGCTCACAGTTTGGTTCTGCTGACGAGATAATTATCTGAACAAGTGATCTATTGAAGAACAGAGACCTGGTAGTTAGCAGCACTCGAGTGTTTGGAGGTTACTTCATTATGGAATCGAGTCTCAGAATGAGGTTGTGATTGGTTGTATAACAACAAGAATGGCATTATAAGTGTTGAAGTCGTGAGTGTGCAGTCATTATTTGCCGCCGTTTTGATTTCGGCTGCTGTAGAAGTTCAAGGAGTCCTCGTGAGATTGGAGGAGCTATCTACATCGTGAGATGGCAGAAGAAGCTGCGTGTGTGGTTGTCTTCCAGGTTGAAGGATGTTGTCGAGGTGCTGTCACTGATGCAACCACTGTTTGTTTTATTGTTGCTGGTGGAGGAGCCGAATTAAATCGAAGGTTCGGATCCAGAAAGGTGGATCGCTATCTATGGTTGCAGTGAAGTGAAGAGTTGGCTCATTGCTTCCATAGGATCGTGTGGAGAAAAGAGTTGCAGTGACATATTGCAGAAGAAATTTAGTGATAAGAAAGTGGTTTTCGAAATTGTTGTCCAGTGATCATTGCTGTGACATGAAGACGTGCTTATCATTGTTGTTGAAAGAAGACTCAATGTGAAGGAATGGGTCATCAAAGGAGAATTAAACAGCTCCGGAGAGAGCTGAAACACATGTGGAGGAAGAATCAAAGAGCAGAGGAAATATATTTTGCAGGTAAATATAAATTGTCTTCAGCAGTAGCCAAGGAACTCATACCTAATGGAGATCCAGATCAGATTGCGGATCTGGAGCAGATTGATGAAGAAGAAGAAATCAATAAAATAATGAAAAGGTTAATGCAAGTTTTACCATCATTTTCAGGTAAAAATTTTGATCTTTGGAAAATGAAAATGGAAGGTTTACTTGGATCAGTATATTTATGGGAATTTGTTCAAAATGGTTATGAAGATCCTACTGAGAAGAGAAGAGATAAATTAACATTATATCTTGTTAGTTCAGCATTGAATAATGGCATCCTGTTTGCTCTGTTATATGAATTTGGTGAAATAGAGAATGCAAAAATGTTTTGGGATAATCTAGAGATGAAGTTTAGTGTGAGGGG
>JASDQU010245283.1:37946-51514 GCA_032191745.1 Picea mariana | reverse complement strand
CCGTGAAATAAAAAATAAAAAATAAAAAATAAATAAATAAAAATTTGTATTTACTTTGGAGTTGTAAAAATTATTGATTGGATGTAAATGAGCATATGTGTGTAAGACCTGGATAGGCATGTGTACCCCTGGTTTATCAGGTCACCTATGAAAAGTCTAGACATAGATTTAGGTAGATTGAATATGTGGGGAGGCATGTATGTTGGGTTAACCTTGACTCGGTGAAAGAGTTAATGAGTTAAATACGGTTTTTAGGTCAAAGCACGTGCTTTTTCGGGTCCATGTTTTTTGGGTAGCCCGTAGTATTGTGTCCATGTATTGCATGTAATGAATCCTATAAAAGGCTTGATGAATTCCATTGTAAATAGGCCTAAAGGTAAGTAGTGAAGGCTTACTTGGCTACCTTGGATGGATTTGGTCAAGGGAATGTTCATGTTAAGGTGGAGCACCTAGACTCCAATGTAAACTCCTTGGAGGTGAGAGGAAAAGATTCACTTAGGTTGGTTTGGTCAGATTTGGTCAAATTTGTTCGAATGCAAAGTTCGAGGTGGAGCAATGTGTGAGGGTTAGAAAGGTGGGTATGTAGAAAGGTTGATGTGCTGACAAATCAATCAAGTGTTTGAGAATATATGATCCAAAATTGATCTTTTAAAGACTTGGTTAAGTTTTAAAGCTTGAGTTCATTAACCAATTAGGAATTTATGAAAGAAGAAGAAATTAATGAGATATTATAGAAACCATAATAAGAAATGCAGATCAGAATGTAAACTCAAAGAACAAAAAATTTCTTAACGGAGTTCGGCAAGATTGCCTACGTCTCTGGGCCTTTGTCTCAGTGGGTGAGGCTTTCTTACTTCTCTTAAATGCTTCAAAAGTACATCATAAAAGTGTCAAACGGATTACAAATTGGTCTGGCTATGTTCTGCTCGACCTCAAGAATCCAACACAACTGACGACATTGAAAAAGCTGAGTGTAGCTCCCAAAATTGGCCTGCAAATTTCCTCTCCTTAATGGATTCCCTGCATAAAAATGTCTTTGGCTTCATAATTCTAGAGCATTTCTCATGTTATGAACTTGTTTGGACTATCAAAAACCTCTTGTTTATATAGATTATGAGTTGGGGTCGAAATCCAAATTCCCCCCAACTTTATGGCCTCGGGTTAGGCTCAGATCCCCTTCACAGGGCCAAAAATCCTCAAAAATCACTAAAAATCAGCTAAAAATCCACTAAAATAAGGTCAAAACCCAAAATTTGGCAAAACATCTACTTAAGCCTCCAATTAGGGAGTTCGACCCCCTTCTATGGTCATATGAGGGTCATTTGTCCTAGTGATATGGGGTGCACCTCCCTTAGCTGGAAAAGGTGCTTAAGTTTAAATTTATGAAAAGTGGATTTTTTTCTCTAAAGTAGTAATTTGCCCGTTGTGGATAGCTCATAGTGCTTAAGTCATTTGAAGAGGCAGTTCATCGGATCGAATCCCATGGATTCCAACAATATAAATTTGACCTTTTTAAGGCCTTGACCATGGTGACATGTGTCACCCTTGGATTGGACCATGTGTTGGCCCATGGTTGGCCAATCTTTTCCCACATGGACTATCAAAACTTTGACACTTGTCATCGAGAACCCTTGCCACTTTTCATGACCTAGTGATCCCACATGTCATCACCTGATGGCTACCACCTGTCGAATTTAGAAGTTGCCACATGTCACATGTTGAAGATGCCATGTGTCCCTTAACTAGTTGACCTTTTACCTGTTTGACCCAAACTTCAGATTGCGATAACTTTTGCATACAGACTTTGTTTTTCGATTCGTTTGCAAAAGTTATCACAATCTGAAAAGTCAACTAGTCAAGGGACACGTGGCATCTTCAGCATGTGAGATGTGACAGCTTCTAAATTCGACAAGTGGAAGCAATCAGGTGATCACATGTGGGATCACTAGGTCATGACAAGTGGCAAGGGTTCATGATGACAAGTGTCAAAGTTTTGATAGTCCATGTGGGAAAAGATTGGCCAACCATGGGATGACACATGGTCCAATCCAAGGGTGACACATGTAACCATGGTGAAGGCCTTAAAAAGGTCAAATGTATATTGTTGGAATCCATGGGATTTGATCCCATGACATGCCTCTTCAAATGAATTAAGCACTATGAGCTAGCCATAAAGGGCAAATTAATACTTTAGAGAAAAAAACCCACTTTTCATAAATTTAAACTTAAGCACCTTTTCCAGCTAAGGGAGGTGCCCCCTTAGCAGTAGGCCACATGGCCCTCATATGACCACATGAGGAAGGCGCACACCCTAACTAGGGGCTTAAGCGGATTTTTTGCCAAATTTTGGGTTTTGACCTTATTTTAGTGGATTTTTAGCTGATTTTTAGTGATTTTTGAGGATTTTTGGCCCTCTGAAGGGGATGTGAGCCCAATATGAGGCCATAAAGTTGGGGGGAAGTTGGATTTCGACCCCCAACTCATAATCTATATAAAACAGATGTTTTTGACAGTCCAAACAAGTTCAGAACATGAGAAATGTTGTAGAATTGTGAATCCAAAGACATTTTTATGTAGGGAAGCCATTCAGGAGAGGAACTTTGCGAGCCAATTCTGGGAGATACACTCAGTATTTGTTAGTTCCATCAGTTGTGTTGGATTCTTGAGGTCGATAATAACACAACCAGACCATTTTGTAATCCATTTGACACTTTTCTAATGTACTTTTGAAGCATTTAAGAGAAATAGGAAAGCCCCACCAATTGAGATAAAGGCCCAAAGATGTAGGCGATCTTGTCGAACTCCGTTAACAACTTTTTTGTTATGTTTTGTTGTTCTTTGAGTTTACATTCTGATCTGCATTTCTTATTATGGTTTCTATAATATCTCATTAATTTCTTCTTCTTTCATAAATTCCTAATTGGTTAATGAACTCAAGCTTTAAAACTTAACCAAGTCTTTAAAAGATCAATTTCATATCAAGTGGTATCAGAGCTAGTTGACGGTTGGTTTTTGAGTTTGCATGATTACCAAGGAAAATATGAATCATGGTGAAGGCAAGCTTGTTGAAGAGAATCCGGAGATTGGATCGAGAAAGAGAACTTCTCAAAGTGAGAAGATGGCGTCAGAAGAGGGACTTTATCATGACGAGATAGAGTTTTGAAAGATTTTCTTCGCCATGTCGGAGATGGTAAAGGTTTAAAATGAAGATTACTTAGAGCGGAAGAGAATGATTCTAGGTGAATATTCAAAGGCCAAAAGTGAAGAAGGAGAGGATCCTCCTAAACCTCCTCCTTCATCTCCTTCTTCTCCATCAACTTCTTCTTCTTCAAGTACAAGTTCCAAATCCACCGCAAGAAAACATTCCCATAAACATAAACATGATATGCCTTTACTTAAGCTTGATGTGAAGTTTGAATTACCCATGTATGATGGTGAAGTCATTGTAGAGAGGCTTGATAACCGGGTCAGACATATGGAAGTTTATTGCAATGTGCAACAAATCAAGGATGTGGCAACTCAAATCAAATTGGCATCGCTTTGACTTGCAGGCACAACACTCATATGGTGGCAAAGCAAGTTGCAAAATGGCAAGCAACAACTGGGTAATGTATTTCCATCATGGCAAGATTTTGTTTATGCACTTAAAAACCAATTTTATCCTTTGGGTTATAAAGAGAAGGATTTAATTGAATGACAAGGTCTTAAACTAAGAAAGGTACAAACAGTGCAAGAATACGCAGATGAATTTCATAAGATGGCATTAATGTTATGCATTCCATTTAATACCCAAGAAACTCTTATCAAGTATATAGGAGGTTTATCTACACATATTCGTAATACTGTATTTATGTTTGGATCTACTAATCTTGATGAGGTTTTTGTTCAAGCAACATACATTGAGGCAGGGAAAACAGGAGTTGGTGTATCAGGGGAATCATTTTCAAAGAAAGAGGACAAAAGGAAATGGCATGGAAACAAAGCAAATTTAGTGGCAAGAAAGGAAGAGAAGCTCTCTTGCATTCATTGCAAGAAAGAAGGGCATGATGATGACCATTGCTGGCAATTGCATCCCGAAAAGAGACTAAAGTGATTCAAAGAGAGGAAATGGAGGCAAACAATTGCAACAACATCACAACCAACCGACTTGGGATCAGATTTGGGTGATGAAACTAAAATCACAGCGGTTGGTTTGACTGGTAAAATTGGTGATGGATTTGATTCTAGAAGTAAATTGTTTCACATAAGGGTCATAATGAGACATACTAAGGTTGACACATTGATAGATAGTGGATCTCAATCTAACTTGATTTCAGAGGAAGTGGTTAAACAATTTGGATTAAACACTCAGATGCATCATAAGCCTTACTCACTTAAATGGATAAGCAACAACCACAAATTGCACATAACAAAGCAATGCACATTAAAGTTTGCAATTTTATCTAAGTTTGTGGATGAGGTAACATGTGATGTGGTGCCACTCAATGAATGTGGAATGGTCTTAGACATTCCTTATTTGTATGATCGCAAAGCAATCTTCTACAGGGAACATAATCAATATCACTTAATCAAAGCAGGAAAGGAATATGTTGTACATGTTCATCACTTAAAAGAAAATCAATCTCTTCAAACAATGGAACAATTAAGAAAGGAAGCTCATGCAAGCAACACACCTATAATTGTCCCAAATCAAGCAATTGATCTTAAGCAAGAACATGATATGATTGTAGAATGGAAGTTTAATCATACTTTGCTTCAAGATAAGCTAATGTCGTGCAAGTATTACAAACATATTAGCTCCTTTGTAGTCATATTTCTAATATTATCATTGCTAATATTGTCAAGATTGATGGTAGTGGCTTCAGTAAGATGTGACAGAGTACAAGGGGCTAAAAATATGTTGTCAGTTGTCATGGACAGGAGCACAAGAGCACATGACAAAGTTTAAAGATAGAGAAAAAGTGGGATCGCCTATCCCGCACTTTGTGACTGGTTAGTAGCCTTTTGGAGGACCAAAAGGTCTTAGTGGGGAGGTGTGATCCAAAATGGATCTAGGAACCAAAATGGGTCCAGGAAGGCCTAAAAATCAAAGTTCTCATAATCGCTTCAAAATGGACGTGTGTGTATGCCTCGTCGTTACGAACCCAACGCAACTCAAACGAGATCAAACAAACATCGTATGAGCAAGATATCGCGTTTTGTTCATTTTTCCAAATAGGAAAAAAAATTGGTGATTGTACAGTTCGTACAGTCGTGACGTGATAGCTGATCGTACAGGTTGTATGACCATATAGTGACGTGGAAGAGAAGTGGCATGTTGATTGGGAAATTGATGGAAGAAAGGTGGACAAATCGTTTGTTGACACGTGTCCTCATATGGGAGAACGTAATGGTGCCATGTGGCCCAGTCTTGGGCTACCACGTGGCACCCCTCCGTTGGTTGTTATGGAAAAATTTGTATGGACTCCATAGGAGTCGAACCCATGACCTCCGGTCTGGGTGGAGCGCTTTGTCAGGGCCAGGCTACTAGCCCGCCCATGGTAGCACTTAACACTATATGTTCAAATAAATTATTTAAACTTACCTTTGTGTTATTTCGAGGGATTTAAGGGTTGGGGCCTAGCCCCAACCCTGGCGCATACGACCTATACCATGTAACCACCACTGCTATACCTTTTGGGCATGGTCCATTGTCAGCTCCGACGCACATGGCATAGAACCAAACCATATGACCAGGGGGCTATGACCAGGGGCCAGAGCTAGCTGTAGGTGCGTGGAGACTAAGGTGGCGGCCATATGGCCAAGCCACATGATCAAGGCCTAAGATCGGGGGCTAAGGAGCAGCATCAACTACCACATGGAGGGTGCGTATGTGACCAGGAGCACGAGGATTGGGGGTTGTGCCCTAGTTTAGCCCAAAAGTGGGTTTTTTAACTATATTATAAGATTTTATTTGATTTTTCAGCCACTTTTAGGAGATTTTGGCCATTATTGAAGGATCTAGAGCCCTTTTTGAGGCTAGATATTGGGGGGAAGGTGGGATTTTGTTGCCAACTTCAAGCCTATATAAACCATAGGTTCTTGGCAACTTTAGACAGGTTGATAAGAGGAGAAATGTTGAAGAATTGTAAATCCAAAGACATTTTTATGCAGGGAAGCCATTGAGGAGAGAAACTTTGTGGGCCATTTCCGGAAGCTTTGTTCATCTGTTTTTCAGTGTCGTCAGTTGTGTTGGGTTTGTGAGATCTAGCAGAACACATCCAGATTAGTTTGTAATCCATTTGGCACTTTTATGATGTACATTTGAAGATTTGGAGAGAAATAAGAAAGCCTCATCCACTGAGACAAAGGCCCAAAGACATAGGCAATATTGTCGAACTCTGTTAACAATTTTGTTGTTCTGGTTTGTTGTTTCTTTGTGCTTATTTCCAGATATGTATATATTATCATGGATTCTATGTTACATCATTAATTCTTCCTCTTTCATCAATTTCCTAAATGGTTAATGAACTCATGTTTTTAAAACTCAACCATAGTCTTTAAAAGATCTTTTTGGATCAATATATGCTGAAGGTAGATTCATATCCAAGGAACTTGGAAAGTATTGCAAGGAAGATGGGATCGAATAAGCATGTTTAGTAATGCCAAGTTGCAACAATAGTTATGGATAGAAGTGGTTGTGTTATTTGGTAACTTGATCACCATCGGTTGCAAAAGACTGGAAGATTCTGGAAGAGGTATGAACATGTCATCTGGTGATTACTCAAATGTGAAATTATTTGGTTGTGATGCTTATCAACATTCTATGTAAGACCTAGATAAAACAGGTAGATGTTTGATATGGTGATGATGTTAAGGGATGCAAAATGTGGGATCCTACTTCCCACATAATCATCAAGGAAAGAGATGTAGTGTTTGATGAATCTCCTTTTATAAAATCAAACATAGTAAAATATGGAAGGTTAAAAGCATGAATGGTAGCAGGAGAGTATTTGGAAGGTATTGATTTCCTTGAAACTTTCTCACCGGTTGTTAAAATCTTGTTTCTATTCATGTTGTGTTAGCACTAGTTGTGTTACTTGATCTTAAGTTAGTAGAACTAGATGTTAAAAAATTTTTACATGGAGTTTTTTTGGAAAAGGGGATGTTTATGGAACAACCAGAAATGTTAGTTCAGAATTGCAACATAAGATTTGTTTGCAAACTCAAGAATCATTGTATGGCCTGAATCATGCTAGGAAAATGGTACAATATGTTTGATTCCTTCATGGTGAGCCAAAGTTTACAAGAAGTGAGTATAACCATTGTCTTTATGGTATATTTATTATCTTGGTATTAAATGTTATTGTTGTTGGTCATTCCATGGACCATCTTGGCTTCACTATTCTTGTACTTTCTGATGTATGTATTGGAGCCTCTGAATGAAATTCTTATTCATTTCCTTCACTCTCCTCCCTGAAAGAAAAATCCAAACATGTTTTCCCATGAAACTGTATTGTTTGACTTGCTTCTTTTCATGGTATTAAGAATACATCTTACATGAAGATGGCATTTACATAACATATTTATGATGTACATAGCATAAATCATACATTTGACATGGCATTTAATCAACAACCACCCATACTTATTTCACTCTTTTAATAAGAATTCTACCTCCTTGCTTCATACAAAGAAGACTATTTCCATCCTATTTTACAACAACGGAAACAAAATTTACAAGGAATACATATGGATGCTAACTTTTCTATTTACAAATGATAAACATGAATGTTCCATTTTAGGCTACTTCCCCAAACTCATGACCATAATTTTTCCATTGCAAGGTGCTTCCCCGTAATGGAATAGGGTCTCCTTTTTTTAATAGTATCGAAATAAGTCTTTCAGTTGTCTGCCAAAACAAAGATCAAGTTTAGTAAAGTAATAAGCACCACTCAATTCATCCAAGAGATCATCGAAGATGAGAATGACAAATTTGACTTTGATGATGAGTTTGTTGAGGGCTCTAAATTCTATACACATGCGCCAAGTGCTTTCTTTCTTGATTTCCATGACTATAGGAGAAGAATAGGGGATGGTACTAGGGAAGATAACACATGTGGTGAGAAATTCGTGAACAATTTTCTCAATTTCCCCTTTTTGAGAAGGGGATCTCCTAGACAATTGTTTTTTGAGAAGGGGATATCCTAGACAAAGATCCAAGATGGAGATCCAAGATGGAAGTTCAATATGGAGATTCAAGATGGAGGTCCAAGATGAAGATACAATATGGAGATCCAAGATGGCGATCTAAGATGGTGATCCAAGATGGATGTTCAAGATGGAGATTCAAGATGGAGGACTAAGATGAAGATCCAATATGGAGTTCCAAGATAGAGATCCAAGACGGAAGTTCAAGATGGATATTAAAGATGGAGGTCCAAGATGAATATCCAAGATGGATTTCTAAGATATATATCCAAGATGGCGATCCAAGATGGAAGTTCAAGATGGAGATTCAATATGGAGGTCCAAGATGAAGATACAAGATGGAGTTTCAAGATAGAGATCTAAGATGGAGATCCAATATGGGAGTTTAATATGGAGATTCAAGATGGAGGTTCAAGATGAAGATCCAAGATGAAGTTCTAAGACAAAGATCCAAGATGGCAATCCAAGATGGAAGTTCAAGATGGATATTCAAGATGGAGATAAGATCCAAGATGGAATTTCAAGATGGAGATTCAATATGGATCACAAATATCAATTCAACATCCCTTTGTCAAATTACATACATATTTCACCCAAAATTTGAGAATTTCACTCTAAAATTCACCATTCTTCCAAATTCGACATATATTGTGACTTTGTAACAACAAATTTGTTAAATCCATAGTGGTATTTATCCCATATGGGTTTGGTGTTGAACCAAAATATATGATACCTTCTTGTAACATACCCACCTCCCACAGTAAGTCCCATTACCTCTAAACCTACTAACATATCGATTAAGATGTTGAAAAAGTGCATGCATTATGTAATAAACATTCATGGAACTAAAAAATAAATAAATTCATGAATTCATACTATTCAAGCATCCACAAAAAAAATTAGACATACGAGGAAAAAATTAAAATGCAACCTTTATACATAGCATATAATAGTAAATAAAAAAAAACTCAGAGCGAAGCACACATCAATTAAACATACTATTTAACATAAATAAACATAATGAGCACTTATCTTATTAAAAAATATGTAACTAGATACATAGGATGGACATTCCACCCAAGTGAAGACGTGTTGCTCCAATTCTCAGTAGCAGTCACCCCCCGAGATAGGGATATGAATCCACAAAAGGAAGGTGGTTTCTAAGGCTCACTATTTTCCCCTCACAACAAGATAATTCCTACAACCATTCCAATCCACTAGCTCTCTTTCCCCTCAACCTACACAACTAAAGTAATGGGATCCCCTTCTCTACCACACAGTCCCTCAACGCATTCCACTTCCCTCTAGGGATCAAACATAGGTTGTCTAGGATATCTCTCTATCGGGGACTCCGGGAATTGACAGTTCCAACATGAATTATCACAGTAGAAATTGTGTTCTCACTTTGCAAATTTCTTACCTAGGATCTTACTCATAGGCCTACATCCTAATTCTCCATGAAATTAAAACTCCAACAAGCTATCATACATTCCCATTATGGTTTTCTTATATCTTTCAACACTCCACACACATTTCCTCTCTTCTACGTAACTATAAAAAAATGATCTATTTTCCCATTCAAAATTACTTTTACCCATGCAAGTTTACTCTCACATTCCCCAATGTTTATTGTGATCAAGCCCATGCTCTCAATAATTATGTGAGGTGATTTTTCACACCAATCCTCTTACATGTATTCAATGATTGGGATTGAAACAATCAAAATGGACAATCATACAAAAAATATTCAGAAAGGTGGCTTGGGATTAATAGACAATAACAATTTATTCCCCTTTGACCCCCTTTTCTTGTGGAAGCATAGCCCCCATGAATTTTTCCATGTTCATCTTCAGTTGACTATACATTTTATTTTAATACTCTCGATATACAATGTTTACATATTACATCGATTGGACCACGACCATACATCATATTTACATTATATATCACTAAACTAGGGATTAAAAATGGGGATGTTACACATGGTTAGCATAATTCAACCATGAGAAATATTGGTGTATGAAGTAACCATTAAGGAACACACAAATTCGGCATAAGTCTGATAATATAAATGTCACAATGGTACATAACCATTGAGTAACATTGCAATCTAACATATCCTTTCATGAACATCACAATGCAACATAAGCCTTGAAAAACACTGTACAATTCAACATAAGTCCACCAAGATGAATGTCACAATGTGCCATAAAATTAAGGAACATCACAAATGTGACATAACCCTTGATGAATGTTGTAATGTGACATAACCATTAAGGAACATATAAAATCCACATAAGTCAACCAAGATGAATATCAAGATGCATCATGACTATTGAGGAACATCACATTGAAACATAGCCCTAAAGGAATGTCACAATGAATGTCATAATGTAATGTAACCATTGAGGAACAAAAAACAATGGAGATAATCATTGGGGAACATCATAATTCAATATGACATAACCCTTGAAGGATGTCACATTCTAACACAACCATTGAGGAACGTAGCAATTAAAAATAAGCCGACTATGATGAACATCACAATGTGACATTACCATAGTAAACCATGGTAAACCATATTCAACCATGGCTAACCATGTCCAACAATGGTCAACCAAAGTAAATCATAGACAACCTAAGTCAACCACGTTTACCCATAGTGTAATATACCAGATATAAAAAGTATGAAGAACAGAAATAAAATGATAGAAATGGTAGAATAACAATAATATAACCAGAACAATCACGACAATAGCACTGAAATGATATAAGAATAACAACAGAAATAACACTTTGATTCTGAAAGCAATGTTCATGGGTTTCTTTGAGGGGGCAACCTCCAGTTGAGTAGAGATCTATTACAATAATATCCAAGCTAGGGTTCTCATACCCTCGACTCCTATTTATACTAAATATGTCTATCAAAAGAAGCATCTAGAGGAAGATCCTTCTAGAAGCGGAAGCTTCTATTAGGTCTTCTTACATTCGACTTATTCTATTTTATTGAAAGGCCTTATTAATATTGACCTTTATTACATCCGAATATATTGTTCTACCTATGTGTGGGTTAGGACCCTAACATGTCTGCCCCCTTAAAAATAGCCTTGTGCTCAAGGCTTGAGATGTGGAAATTGTTGTAGAATGGTAGTTGGTTCCCAAGTGGCATCTATTGGAGTTGTATCTTTCCAATGGACTAACACTTCCTTGATGGTTCTCTGACGCAGACGATGCTAACGCTGGTCCAAAACTGCTTGTGGCTGTAGCCAAATGGATCCTTCTTCGACTAACTTGGGAAGGTTGGTTTGAATTTGACGCTTAGTTCCAATCACCTTCTTTAAGCATGAAACATGAAAAACATGATGTATCTTAGAATTACTGGGCAAAGCTAACTAATAGGCCACCTGTCCCACACACTTGAGAACTGTAAGGACCATAAAATTTGGGCGCTAGCTTCTGACAATGATTGGACTTGAGAGAATTTTGGTTTTAAGGTTGTAGTCAAAGAAACACCTGATCCCCTTCTGCAAATTGACATTCATAGCGACCTTGATCTACTTTTTCCTTCATACGATTATGTGCCATGACCAAATTCTCTTTGAGGGTATGGAGAATAGCCTCTCGAACTGTAAGCGTTTGGTCAACCGCTTGGACCTTCGAGACACCAGGTAAGTATGAGAGAACTGAAGGTGTCTTTTGTCCATATATTGCTTCAAAATGGGTCATGCATGTAGCTGTGTGGTATGAAGTGTTGTACCACCATTCAACTAGGGGTAACCATTGAGCCCATTGATTTTTTTTTTCCGAGGAAAAACACCTCAAATATGTTTCCAAACAATTATTGACAACTTACGTTTGACCATTAGTCTAGGGATGATAAGCAGTGCTGAGATGAAATTGGGTGCCTTGTATCCTGAACAACTCTTACCAAAAATTGTTGGTGAAATTTGG
Organism: Picea mariana; assembly: GCA_032191745.1. NCBI lineage: Eukaryota > Viridiplantae > Streptophyta > Pinopsida > Pinales > Pinaceae > Picea > Picea mariana. The sequence goes on along the minus strand of JASDQU010245283.1, from coordinate 39,373 downwards.
GTTGCGATAAAAAACAATAGAGTGTGGAATGCCATGAAGCTTAAAGACTTGATCCATGAAAAGTTGAGACATCGTGGATGTTGTAAATGGGTGTTGAAGAGTAAAAAAATGAGCATTTATACTTGGAAAGGCAATCAACAACCACCATGATGACTGATTTATTTCTCGATTTGAGTAAGCCTGTAATAAAATCCATAGAGATATCCCTCCAAATAGCAGGTGGAAACGGAAGCAGTTGTAGTGTGCTTGGAGATTTGACTATTTTTCCCTTGTTGCGTTGACACACATCACATTCAGCTACAAAATTACGAATGTCTTGTTTTATGCCATCCCAGAAAAAAGAGCGTTTGACCCTGTCATAGGTTTTGGTAAACCCGAAGTGCCCAGCTGTGGGTGTAGCATGAAGCTCAAAAAGTACCGTGGATTTAAGTTTGGATTGTTTTCTTAAATAAAAACAGTCTTTGTATCGAAGCTCATCATGGAACCAAGAGTACCCTGGGGAAGATGGAGCATTGGACTTCAATTGTTGGATTAGCTATGAACTTTTGGGATCATGTAGCCATTCCCGACAAATGACTTGGATCCAATCTGGTACAATGAAGGAAAGAGAAAAAAGGGATCCGTCATATTCATACTTCCAGGAAAGTGCATCCACAACCACATTGTCTTTGCCTATTTTGTAAATGATATCATAATCATATCCAAAAAGCTTGGTCACCCATTTTTGTTGCTCCGGGGAGGAAATGTGTTGTTCTAGAAAATACTTGAGGCTTTGATGGTCTGTCTTAATTTGGAAGCGTCGCCCCAATATATAAGGGCGCCAAAAATCAACGGCATGCATAATAGCCAACATTTCCTTTTCATAGATTGATTTTCCAAGATTTCTTTAAGATAGTTGCTTGCTGGTAAAGGCCAAAGGCCGACCCTCTTGCATAAGGACAACACCAATTCCTTTCCTTGAAGCATCACATTCCAAGATAAAGGTATTTTTGAAATTAGGAAGGGCCAGGACTGGAGTGGTGCACATGGCCATCTTTAAGGTTTGAAAAGATTGATTCATGGCTAGAGTCCAAGTGAAAGAGTTCTTTTTTAAGAGTGCAGTGAGAGGTACTGCAATCTTTCCATAATTCTTAACAAACTTGCGATAATAACCTGTTAAGCCCATAAATCAACGTAATCTTTTGAGAGTCTTTGGGTGAGGCCAGTCTTGCATAGATTCAATCTTTTTAGGTTCCACCTTGATGCCATCCTTGCCAACCAGATGACCCAAGTACTTGACTTTTGAGGCGGAAAAAACACATTTAGATTGTTTCAGGAAAATTTGGTGCTGAGAGAGTAGATGGAGAACTCGATCCACATGGGCAAGATGGTCTATCCAGGTTTTTCTATAGTTGAGGATATCATCAAAGAAAACTAACACAAAATGA
>JASDQU010245283.1:9119-24572 GCA_032191745.1 Picea mariana | reverse complement strand
AAACCAATATGCTTAGTCATGGAATGATAATATGGGTTCTTTTCCAAAAATATTTTACTTTGGCTGTCACAACTTATCTTCATAACTCTCTTCTCAAAACCAATTCCTAAACATATCCTTTGCAACCATACTGCTTATTTTCTTCCATGAGTGGATTCCATGTATTCATATTCTATTGTTGAAAAGGATACAATGACCTATCGCTTACACATCCAACTGATTTCTCCACCAAAAATATTGAACACATATCCATTGGTCGACCTCTGTCGATCCATATCTCCATCCTAGTTGACATTGACAAATAAATGTACATTTACATCATTTTCACCTTCAAGTTTTCCTCGATAGCATATAGGATAGTATTTTGTGCCACACAAATACCTAGATACTATTTTGACAATTGTCTAGTTCTCCTTTCCTGGTGTCAACATGGATCTGCTCAACACTCCCACAATATGGCCAATTTCTTTTCAAGTGCATACCATTGCATACACTAGACTACCAACAACACTTGCATAAGGGACATGTTCCATATCCTTTGTTTCTTTTGATGTCTTTGGACATTGTTCAATAGTTATCCTTTCTCCCACAGGAATTGAAACCTTCACAGGTTTGCAATCCTGGATGTTGAATCATTTTAGAACTGTTTCAATATGCTTCTTCTTATTCAACCAAAGCTTTCTATCTAGTCAATATTTCTTAATATCCATTCCCATAATGAAGTTTGTTGCACCGATATGCTTCATGTTGAACCTAGAGGATAGTTGTTTCTTAGCCTCCTTTATTATGTTCATGTTGTTTCCAATCGACAACATGTCATCCATATACAATGCTACATATATGAAATGCTCACCTTCTTCTTTGGAATATATACAATGATCAACTTTTCTTCTCACAAATCCCAAACTAAGGATGTATGTGTCGAACTTTTGGTACCACATCCTTGGTGATTTATTTAGACCATAGAGGAATCTTTTCAATTTGCACACCAAATATTTTTTCCCCTTACTACAAATCCTTCAAGTTGTTTCATGTATATTTATTCTTCCAGGTCCCCATGTAGGAACGTTGTATTCACATCCATATATTCTATTTACAGATCAAATGTTGTAGCCATATACATTAGTACTCTAATGGAAGTTAATTTTTCAACAGGGGAAAAAATCTCAACGGAATCGACTCCTTTGACATGGGAATATACTTTCTTTACCATTCTAGATTTGAATTTATCGACTTGAACTACGACGCTCATCTTCATCTTGAATAACCACTTACTACCAACATAATTTCTTCCACTACGAAATTTGACTAAATCTCGCATCTCATTCGTGTGCAAGGATTCCATCTCTTAAAAGATGGAATACTTCCAGAGTTTACCCTCTACTGAGTAGAAAACCTCTCTGAATGACTTGGGCTCTTGGTCAGCAGAAGTTAACAAAAATGAATAATGGAAGTCGAGAGGACTATACCTTTCAACCATTTTTATTACTCATTTTGACCTCCTTACAACTGGGGTCAGTTGTTCCACATCTTCCTCTGATTTAGTCCCACGTCTTCCTCTGATTTAGTCAACACATCTAAATCAAATTCATTACTCAAATCAAACTACACCTTCTCTATATCATTCTTTGTTTGAACCATCACTTCAGACTCATAATTCCTTCTGACTTATCTGAAGACCATATCTCAATTGTACACTGTTTTCCTTGATGCAGGATCCCATAGCTTATATCCTTTCATTTCTTATTTGTATCTAATGAAAATAAATTTAACTTCCTTCTTTTCCATCTTGCTCCTTTTTTCCATGGGAACATGCACAAATGCATCACATACAAATACTTTTAGATGTGAAAGTGAAGGCTTCTTACCTAACCATACCTCATGTGGAATCGTGTCGACTAGTGCTTATGAAGGAGACATAGTCACTAGACATTTTTCAGTGTCGAGTGCTTCTACCCAGAATTATTGTACAAGCCTAGCACCACTAAGCATGATCCTTGCCTTGTCCATTAATGTTTTGTTCATTCTTTCAAAAAATCCATTTTATTGTGAGGTATATGGTGTGGTATTTTGGTGTGCTATGCCACACTCCTGGCAGAAATCATCAAAGTATTTTCCATAGAATTTACCACCGTTGTTAGTTCTCATCACCTTAATATTCTTATCTATCTCGTTTTCAACAAGAGATTTAAACTCTTTAAATTTCTCAAAAACCTATGATTTCTTCCTCATGAAATATATCGATGTTTTCCTGCAAAAATAATCTATCAAGGAGACATAATAAAGGGATCCACCAAGTGAAGGCACTAAAATAGGGCCAAACACATCACTATGAACTAATTCTAGAATCACATTTTCCCTTGTTGCTCTAGGTGGGAATATCACCCAACTTTATTTTTCATATATACAATATTCACAAAATTCGACTTCTAAATTAAATTCAAGTAAATATTCAACCATACCTTTGTTATTCATAGCTATCATTCCTTTTTCTCCAATGTGTCCCATCCTCTCATTCCATAGCATCCTCGGATGGACTTGACGATGACTTGTCGATTCAACTTGAATTGACTTAACCCAAGTTGAGTCAAGTCGAGTCAAAGTCGAGTTTCATTCAGGAATAGCGATGTCGTTGCATCTAGTCAAGTCAACACTCCCTTGTAACTTGTATAATGTTCCAATATTAGATACTTTCATTAAGACCATCAAACCTATGACCATCTTGCAAATTTCCTTCTGAAATAGAGTGTGCACACCTGCATCACTCACATTACTCAAATATATCAAGTTTCTTTCCAAGCCCAGAATATGTAGCACACCTGGAAGGGTTCTATTCCTCCCATCCTGCAAAATCAGTCGAAATATTTTCCATCCAAAAATTTTGGTTGTCGAGTCTTCCCCCAAGAACACATATCCTCCTTTATATCATTCATATTTGCAGAACAATTCTCTATGTAGTTTCATATGATAGGATTTTCCTGAGTCAATCAACGAAACAACTTGATCCTATTGTGTACTGCTCAACGCTAGGTACACAACACCTCCCTTATCTAGATTTTTCTTCCTCTCAGTTGACTACTTCTCATCGGATACTGTATTGAATTCGATTTCCTTCAACTTGTAGTCCCTTTTGTGATGCCAAGATTTACCACATTTCTATCATATTCTCGTCGATTGAACCAGGGATTTATATCTACCCTTTGACTTAAAATTTATACCAAAGAATTTTCCTTTATCTCTGTCAATCAGTCGACCTCTCACCACTAATGCATCTTTGCTCTATCCTTCCATGTTATTCCTTCTCATTTATTATGACAGTAGAGATGCAACCACATATTCTAGCACTAATGTAGTTGAATTACTCCATATATCCATGATTAAGCTATCCCAGGAGTCTGGAAAAGAACATAATAGGCTAGTACATTTCTCCTCCTTAGTGATTTTAATATCCATAAAAGATAATTGGATTATTATGGTATCAAACTTATTTAAATGCTCAGTTACTGAACTGTACTCACTCATCCTCAGAAGATATAGTTAATTTCTAAGGAACATCTTATTTACCATGGATTTCTACTGGTATAAGCTTCCCAACTTGTCCCACCGTTTCTTGACCTAACCTTCACCTGAGACATTCAGTAGCACTAAATATGCAAGACAAAGTTGAATCATACTCATTTCCCTTCTCTTGAGTTTCTCCCATTCTTCCCTCGACATACCTGCTAGAATGGTTCCTAAACAAATTGTTTCCCATTATTCTTGATCTACAAGGAGATGTTCAATTTTAAGTTTCCAAAGCTCAAAATTATAGCCATCAAATTTTTCGATTTGTATTCTCGAGCTACTTGCCATTCTTTAATCACAATCTTTAAAGATTTCTAACTTAAGAATCTTAATGAACCTAGGATTTAGCTCAGATCCAATGTTTTTAAAACAAGCTCTAATAACACATGTTATGAAATGAGGACACTTCCACACTAAACCTAGTAGAATAGAGAAAGAAATATTTAAGCTATAAAATATAATGACAAATAAAACACACAGTACACAAAGATTTTTACCCTGGAAACCGAAATGGGAAAAAAAGCATTCCTTGAGTATCTTTCTATATTGTTGTATTATTCATTTATAATAATGGGTTACATGCCTAACCTTGGTCTACACCTAAGACACAATAAACATCATACCTTCTTGTTTTACACAAGAACAATCATGTATCCAATTCGACTTACATCTACAGGACCAGTAACCTATATAATGATTTCTATAAAGATTAACTAAAGATTCTCTGATTAGATTTTACAACACTAGAACACACCCTATTTATATGATTTAGAGTAGGAAAAAACCTAAAAATAGGCTCCCCAAAACATTTATACATCCACGCATATCATTGGCTAGAAATCCCAAGAATATCAAGATTTTGTTACATTCGACTACCAAGTTGGTTTACTAGTAGTATACCAGTCGACCTTCATTTAGTATTCATTCAGTTGCCACATGACCAACAAGAGGTCGACCTCTTGTTGGTCAACCTCTTTGAATTGTTTTCAATTACTTTGTGTTTGACTTTACCCTCTAAATCCACCTCGACTTTTTACTTTTCACTGCAAATAATATAACAACCCAACAAGGTAATGGGTTGTATAATATTGGTTTCTTTTGTAGTACTAATCAACAAAGATGCCTCACCTTCATTCAATCCTAAAAGAGGAATTAAGTAGGGCTTCCCTCTTGTAACATCCCACACTTGCGTGCACTTCTAATGTGACTTATTCTTTAAGGACACTTGCGTGCAAGTGATCTAGTTCATTATAGGAGTGATTTCTTCGCTTATGGGTTTTGATGATGAGATTGTGATTTATGATGTTATGTTATGTTATTATGTATAGACAAGTGCTATTGACTGGTTTCTCCTAAGTGTGCAAGACTCTTGATATGTTGAGGATGCCAACAACATCGATGGACCTCCTTGGACTCTGAATTGAGTCAGGGAGTTGACTGTTTATGATTTGTGTATTTATGTTATTGCATATGTGACATATGATGGATACACTATAATGTTGTTTATGGATCGCTGACATGTTTGTTTATGGATGCAGTATGACGATATCTCATTAATCAGACTCACATTTGTATTAGAGGGGTCACACACAACAACCATATATATTGAGGGATAAATGTGGCAACAACCCTTCCATAGCCTACTAGCACTCCCATCGTGGCTCAAATTGTTGCTTAACGATTACCTAGTTTGAGAGATCCATGATGATGTGATGACATACTATGACAGTCTCTCACGATGATTCTAAGGGGCACACATTAGGGTAGGGTCCTTATTCCTTAGAGGCCCTTAGTCTCCCACAAGGTCACTTCACGGAGTATTGACTCCATGGATTTGACATCTACCAAAATAAGTCAAATGGCGAGTGGCACCCTTGGAGCACGTAGTGATTCTTGAAGGGCACGTCGCATAAATGAAACATGAATGTAGGCGAGTGACACCCTTGGATCACTTAGTGTGTCTTGAAGGGCACGTCGCGATTCTTACACTGGTGAGTTAACGAACCTAGTACCTAGAAAACTATTCATCCTTAGGACTTGGTTAGCCTTAAAATGAACGTTGCATGAGTACATATTAATAATAATAAAATTTCCCTTAACAACAATTTATGTTGAGCCTAAATAATTTAAGCCTAGTTCTAGAAAGGTATTGAGAACTAAGATTTAATTAAGAAAGTAATAAAAAGGGGGATGAAGAAAATGGGGGGTGAAAATTTAAATTAAAAAGAGAAATTTTTGAAGGGTTAAATTATTTAAAAAGATTAAAGTTTGGCTAAGTACAAACTTGCTAATTTAAAACTAGGACCAAAAAGGGAAAAACTTTAATACAAAAGGAATGTGGAACATAGAAGGGAATCTAGCGTAGAGAACTTTTTAATTGTAAACTCAACTAGGTTTTAAGAAAGGCATTAGTCATTTAAGAAATGTAAGGGAATAAAGGGACACCGAGGAGTGTTTTTAGGAATGATTTTAGGTGGGTGAGGGAAATAGGAAAATTAATTAATTAATTAATTGATTTTCTGGTGCAACTAAGGGATCAAGTGACATGTGTATGGAGGAGGTTTATCCTAATTAAATTTAATAAAAATAATCTAATAGGGGTTTGGGAAACTAATCACTAAGAAGAAATCTATAAAAGAGATGGCAGAGGAGAGGTAAGGGGATGACTGGTAGGCGTAAGGTTACACTATTGATATTTTTCTTGACTGATTTTACTTATGGGAGTTGGGATTCCCAACTCGATAGGGATTGGTAGCTCGACCTTATGAGGCAAGCTGGGAGCTAGACTTTTCTCTGGTTTGTGTGTGTGGCCCCTTTGCGGCTCTAGGGGATCAGGGGGAAGAAGAGTACCCCTAGAGTTGGCTACGAGGTACTGGTGAGGTCTCAACGATTAGCAAGCGGGAGCAAGGAGGATCACGAACAACCGAAGAACATCAACAAGCCATCAATTGGTTATGGTAAACATTTTTTTTAGTTGCATTTGTAAATTAGTTAGAAAGTGTACATAGATTTATTTTTTGATGGATTTGTAATGGATGTCTGATATTGTTGGGCATATCCCCTCTCTGAGTTTTTCTGGAATATTTTTTATATATTTACATTACTTTGGCCTCCGTCGTTAGCCTGGAGATACCTGGCATTTTGTTGTTTAATTTTCTTCTTTACTCCGCAAAAATTGTGTTGGGTTTCCAGTGACCTCACTGCTCTAGGCGCTGCGAAATCACCCCCTTAACGCACACCCTTGGAGCAAGTTGCCTATATAATTTTCTTGTATTTCTTGCTTTCTTTAGGTGGTCAAACCCCTGCGTTGAGAAAAACAAAATCGCCCATCATCGAAGCATGCTACCTCTACGATTTTTCTTTGTATTTTTTGCCTTCTTGATGTGGTTAAACCCTGTGTTTTTTTTCTTCCATTGTTTTCTCCGCAATTTTCCACTCCTTTATCTACATTATTATGGTCTCCTTTCCTGCGTTAATGTGTATTCTTTGGTGTTTTCATTCCCTGCGACTTGGGCGGAGGGTGCCCATGTGATTCGAATATTACTCTTTGTTTATTTGCCCCTTTTTTTTCATCTCCAACGTTCCATCTTGAATCTCACCCAGTGTTGTCCTTGAATCATACAATGATCTTCTCCCTTAATGCTCTAAGTTCTAATGTTTCCACACATCATTTCATTTTTAAGACTGCCCAACATTTTCCAGGATTATTACAATGTTTTCTCATCTTCGTCTTAGCGTTGGCGAGAGCACAAGGCTCTGTGCCTCACTCCTTTACCCAATGAATTTTGGGGCCAATTCCCAGTGAAATTCATGGTCCTTGCTTAGTGATTGGCTTCTTCTCCTCTGCATTATTGGAGTCATTGTTCTCAACTTGTTTTTACTCCACAAACCCTGCGAAATTACTTTGATAGTCACCTGCATTGAGCAAAGTCGACCATAGATGATCTATTTACCTCTGAGTGTATTAAATTTTTCCCAGTGAATTCAAGCCTTACCTACCAGCGTGCTAACCTCCTAAAATCTTAGCAAGGGACCTTGTGGTTGACTACCTTATTAAAATGATTCTCCCTACACAACCCAATGAGGATGCACGTTTTTTCACAAGCGAAATGTCCGACCCTAGCTAAGAAAATTTCCCTCTTTCACCTTAGCGAATCACCCAGAAATACCAGTGAGTTTTGATGGTTATACCTCAACATTTTCCCCAATGAATCACCTCATCGAACACTGAGTGGGGGAGGGGGTTGCACTTCCATCTACGCAAAAGACGTAGATCTGGTAAATTTCTCTCCTTCAGTTGATGATTTCATAAATAGGGGATTTTTTTATTTGCTAAATTGTAGTCTGGGTTATGTATTGTGGACCCATATAAAAATTATTGTAGCACTGATCAATATTTTATTACATTTCAGTCCAATTTGCATCTTCAGAAATGAGATATTCCAACCCTAAATGTCATCTAACTTCATGTCATTGGAGGTAGGGAGTTATCATAGATTGTGTCCCCTTCGTGTATTTGATTTATTCTTTTTACAATGAAAATTTAAAGAAAAAAATTATTAATACATGAAGGAGAAATTTAACAATGGTACTTAAATAAGTAATGCAGGGAGAGGTGATGTAAGGCTATGGTGTGGTTAGATGCATGCTACTTAATCTAGTTATATCGCCCTTAAGATAAGACTGATGAAATTACTTAAGACGACTTGAAGATAAACTTGCGGATACCATGGTGCCTTGAAACAATGGGGGGACGAAATGATTGATTTTGGGTAATTAATCTACTCGTGTGCCTTAATAAAGTTGATAGATGAGTGCTTGAATTTATTCTCTTTCTTGTGCTTTTTTCTTGCACCTATAAATTAAAAGTTTAGATCATTTTTTGTGCCTCAACTTAGTTGATAACCATAATTACGCCAGGGATAATGATTGACTTAAATGGTAATGTTATCCACCTACCTAGTGCCATTAGGTACCCTTGTTTCTTGATTGTTAGTAGTTAGTTGCGTGGATCAATGGGCCTTGATGAAGCATAAAGGTTTACTCTTTGGAAACACTTGTGCGCTTGTAACAATGGTGTTGTTTGATTCCCTAAAGTTCTTAGATTTATTTGTGCGCATGGTAATGGTGTTGGTTTATGTTAATTTAGTATTCAGATCATGCACGTGCCTGGGAATAATCTTTCTTATTCACGCGTTGTGGGAGTAATTTAGACGTTAGCCTTGCTCTTGGAAAATAGATAAAGCTGATTACTTGTGCCTTTACTTATGTCGTTGTGTAGATGCTTCGTATTATTTTTATTGCACCTTGAATTTATTGTAAACGTTGATCATTCTTGCAACATGAACAATTTCTAATTATTACTTGCGCCTGTGGATTGATGTAATATGACAGTTAGCTCTTGGAATTTTTGTGCAGTTGGATTTTCGCAATGGATGATATGTAATAAAGGATGATTTTAGACTTGGAGATCTTGCACATTTGGATTTTGGTTTAGATCTCAGACTTCTCCTGCCTTGGATTATGCGGTGATTAAATTATTAGATTAATTGTGTGCATAAATTAATGAATGATTGTGATAGACATAAGACTTCTCGCGCGAATTGAAAATTGATATGATATAGGACGAGTTATGAAAATGATAACACGTTTAATAGATGTTTAGGACCGATGGATTGAGCGCTTTATGATTCATATTTCTATGTGTCGACATTTTTGGTAGAACACATTGATGTTGGGTTGCTGTTAATTATGGTTTTAATACATTGTTAAGCATGTTGTGGTTTGGGGTGATGATGAGGTGTTGACATTTTTTTGTAATTGATTATTGATGCATAATTTGTTTCGCTAATTTACTTGATTGACGTGTCGATGATGTTTCATTATTATGATGTTTTTCCTACACCGCTTAGTTTATTTTTTTTTCCTATTGTATGTCACTTTGTTGTAGTAACGGTAGGGCTGTTACATATGGTATCAGAGTGGGTTCAACCCTACAACTGTGGATAGCCACGTCTCCCATTGAATTATACACTTGAATTATTAACTTGTCGCTAATTAAAACTTCAACCTGTCCATGAGTTACTCATGGTTAGAGGATGTTACGAAGGTTCACGACGTGGCACTAGGGGAGGAGGAATGATGCCTCTAGTAGCTCCCATGATGAAGGGGTCCAAACCCCAAGGATAAAAACAACTATTGAGCTTGGGCATACTGCTCTGCGGGATGCGTTGGGTCTAAAAAGGTGCCTCCAGGGAAATGACAAAGGCATTGATTAACCATCTGTATGAAGATAAGACCAGGGAACCTGTACCCCTGAGGGTCCTCAATGCGCCCCAGTTAGTACTGGTATAATTCAATGATAACTATATAATATTAATTTCATGAGTTCATGAGTGCCACAGATGGCTCAGCCATTGAGGCATGGCTGGAGAGCAAGAGGAGGTGCTTCACTCTTCACAATTTCAACCTCCAGCATGAATATACACATGGCGGTCTTCAACTGAAGGGGAGCGATATTCTAAGGTGGAAGACACTGCTACCTCAACTAAACATGGTCATTGGAGCCATTTTATGGGAATAATTCGATGAATGGTTCCAAGAGAATTAATTTTCAGAGGAATTCATTGAGCGACAACTCAATGAGTTCAACGCCTTATGACAAGGTGGTCGTAAGGTGCCGAATTATGAGTTCATATTTTTGGAGATACTCTCGTATGCCCCTCATCTGAACACAGAGAAGCTAAAGGTCAGCAATAATTTGTGTGGACTTAACTCCAAATTCGTGTGAAGGTAGGGATATAAATGCCTCAGACGTTGCATGCTGCATTCTAGTAGTCCTCTTAGCTGAAGAAGATTTAACCGCGGGAGTCAAGGTAGGACTCCTCCAAGACCGTCTGGACTAATGACATCTGGGGTGTAGCAGCATCAGACACCAATCAAAAAAGACATCTTGGTATCAAGATATGTCTACAGAATCCTTTTTCACAACACCATGATGACAGGTTCCTCAGCAGAAGATCCCCCCTACTGGGGACCACGACATCAAAAGAAACAACTATGAAGCCTATTGAGCAGAACAAACCTAGGTTTTAGGTTGGTGAGACATCGACTTCTACTTTGGGGCCAAGGGTACTGGGTCGAAATGGGCGTTGAACATGTGGAGAGCCACCTTACCAGTGAGATTGTCTGGTTGAAAAGGCCAGAGTGGGAAGGTCAATGGGACACACTACCATTGTGGATATGGGAATGGCCCATGGGATTCTTGATCATAGTGAATAACCATGAGGCTGAGCGTCAGACCATTTTTCTCGAGGTGTTAGGTACTATATCCAACCAACTTAGTATTTGTTAGATCCCGGTGCTACAGAGAGATCTATTTCTAGTACCACACTAGAGGGATTCAGATAAAGGCATTCGACAAGACAAGTTTAGATTTGTCGATATGGCTTCAGGTACCAACCAAATCATTTGAGGAAGGGGTATTAAATTTCTCTTTAACATGGGGATAGTGTAATGAATTCATACCTTCGTCACGATATTAAGAGCTTATGACTCCATGATTAGTATGGACTGGTGGGAATTGCATGATGCGATACTCAACTGTAAGACAAAATGGTTGAGTTGGGTTGATGAAGATAGACAAGGATGTGTGATTCTAGGAAGGAACCAGGATGTTTCTCTGAGGTTCATCTCTTCCCTACAACTTTGGAAGAGCGTGCGCAAGGGACGCAAGTTATGCGAACCTTGCCTTGAACAAAAAATGGCGTGTCAGAAGGGCTAGAAAATCTTTCGGTAGTACGAGATCTGAGGATGTCTCCTCAGAGGAGTTACCAGGTTTTCCACCTGAGAGGGAATTGGAATTTACCATCAACCTAAAACCTGGGACTGAACTGATAGCGAGAACACCTTATTGGATGCCGACCCTTGAGTTACAGGATTTGAATTTCAACTAAAGGAGTTTCTAGATGTAGGACTTATACGTCCAAGTGTGTCACCGTGGGGAGCACTTGTTATTTCCATATGGAATAAGGATGGGTCGTGGAGAATCTGCTTGACTACCATCGAGTGTTCCTTGACAACATTTGACATTCTCAGATGATGAAAGATCAAGGAGAACTATTACACTTGGTACTATAGTGTTTAGAGAGAACAAATTACAGGAAACAATCGCAAGCTATCAAGGATTCATTGCTTAGGGCATGTGATCTTTGACGAAGGTATCACTATGGATCCAGCGAAGGTATAGGATATTGTGGGGTGGCCTACACCGACGAATGTCCTAGAAGTGCATAGCTTCATGGGTTTAGCGAGATATTATCAATGGTTCATCAAGGGATCTTCGAAGATAGAAAATCTGATTATGGAATTGTAGAAGGACAACAAGAATTTTGTGTGGAACGAGAAATGCGTTGAAGCATTTCAAAGGCTCAAGGAGATGTTGACAAAAACGTTAATACTAAAAGTCCTTGGCATGGATGAGGCATTCTTGGTATGCACTAATGCATCCAATGAAGGCTTAGGAGAGGTCTTAATGCAAGACAATCAGGTGATCTCTTACATCTCGAGGAAGTTAAGAAAGAACGAGGAGAACTACGCGATGCACATATGGGATTTGTTATCTATCATGTATGCCCTAAGAGTGTGGATACACCACCTGAATAGATGGAAATTCGAACTAAAAATGAACTACTGGTCTTTACATCACCTTTTTATGCAAAATGACTTGAATGCGCGGCAAAGGCGTTGGTGAAAACTGCTTATCGATTACAATTTTGAGATTTCCTACTAAAACAAAACAATGAACATAGTGGTAGATGCATTGAGTCAGATACCATGCATATTCTCAGTGATACCTCTTCAAACGAATCTACATAAAAAAATTCTAACTACAACACGACGTTGAATGATATAAAGAGGGTAAGGAATTTTTTGGGAAATAAACCATGTTGGTACCAAATTTGAGGGATACTGTGGACAATGACAAATCTTTGAGATCTAATAACCAGATTTACTTACATCCCAATGACGAATTGGGAAGTTTTGATATTATGTGAAGCTCACAGAGTAATGTACATGGATCGTCTAGGAGTCATGAAGATGAGGACCGACCTTAAACCCGTATTCTTTTGGAAGGGATAAAGGCATACATCATCAACTGTGTGGCAAAATTTCTGGAAGGTCAGCAGGTGAAGGCTAAACATAGACATCTGACATGATTGCTACGGCCACACGTTATTCCAGAATCGACATGGGATGTAATTTTGACGGACCTCATTGTTGAATTTCTGCTGACGGCAAGGAGGCACGACTCGATTGTCGTGACAGTTGACACTCTAACGAAGAGTTCATATTTTTTCCCTGTGCATATGATGCATCAAGCGCTAGGTATATCTAGAGTTATATCAACAAGTTTTTGAGACTGCTAGACGTACCAAAGGAATCATATCCGAAGAGGGATTCGGTGTTTGCAAGAAAATTTTGGACGGGTTTCCAAAGAGACCTTGGTAACACCACTAAACTTTTACAACATGTCCTTGTGATAGACAGGCTACTGAAGGAACGAAAAAATTCATGAAGTTTGTATGGAGTATGTGTGTGTTAGACCAACAAAAATGTTAGGAATAGTTCTTGTCATTGGCCGAGTTTGCATGCAACAAAAACCATCAAAGAACCATTAATATGGTGCCATTTTATTTTCTTAATGGGCGACCATGTTATACACCTTTGAGTTGGGATCGAATTTAGATTGGGGTCCTAGTAGGACCAGAAGCGATCCAAGAATTGAAAAAAAAATCAAACGATACGAAAGTAGATGAAAGAAGATCATGCTCGACATAAGGGTTTTCTGATGCGCATCGCGTCGACCATAATTTTGAAGGGCCTAACAACTAGCCAGTCCTCATTCTTGAGGTGATGTGCGATGTTTATCTTGTATCCATGTGCAAATTTAGTTCAATGATCCTACGCATGTGATTGAATTTAGTTATTGGCGGATGTTGGGCGAGGGTGCAGTCACGGCAAAGTCAACTTTCTTTATGGACCGACGCATTCAACATCTACGGTGTCGAACCATTGATTAGGTCAAGGTCTAGTTGGACAATTACATTCCACTCTCAGCTACCTCAGAGGATGCATATGACATGTGTCAGCAGTTTCCATTTTGGTTGGATGGCTAGACATTTATATATTGTCAGATACTTTATTTATGCATTTGTGTACTATGAAACTTTGGGATGAAGTTTAAAACAAGAGGGAGTTTATGTAACATCCCATTCTTGCACACAATTATGATGTGACTTATTCTTTAAGGACACTTGCGTGCAAGTGATCGAGTTCATTATATGAGTGATTGCTTCTCTTATGGGTTCTGATGATGAGATTGTGATTTATGATATGTTATTTTATTATGTATAGACAAATGTTATTGACTAGTTTCTCCTAAGTGTGTAGGACTCTTGATAGGTTGAGGATGTCTATGACATCGATGAACCTCCTTGGACTCCAAATCAATTCAGGGAGTGGATTGTTTATGGTTTGCGTATTTCTGTTATTCCATATGTGACATATGAATTATATAATATGATTTTGTTTATGTATCACTGACATATTTGTTGATCGATACAGGTTGACGATAGATTGCTAATCAGACTAACATTTGGAGTAGAGGGCTCATGCACAACAACCATATATATTGAGGGAGAGGTGTGGTAGTATCCCTACCACAACCTACTAGAACTCCCATCGTGGCTAGAACTATAGGTTAATGATTACCTAGTTCGATAGATCCACGATGTTGTGAGGGAATACTGTGACATTCACTCACTATGATTCTTGTAACGTTTCCCAGGCCACCCGCAGGTCGGGGGATGGCACTCCAGAGAAATATCTCATGCTCTGACACCAGTTGGTAACATCCCTAGCCTTATACAGGATGGACCATGCTACTCTAGGGAACTGTTTCGTTCTCTTACTGCGGAACATACAGTAACATACCCAATAATCTACTGAGCTATGCCACATAATTTTTCTCTTCAAACTACATGCAACTTAAACATATACATACGACACTCTTGCGAAATCTTTACATATAAACATAAAAAAACAATTACATTATGTAATATACAACTTTACACTGAAATAACAGTAATCACAGATATGCATCATATACAATGAAATACCCATAACATACAGACAATTATAATCACATGTATGATAACCTGTAACATAAACACGTAATTAACATTGCATCATATAATTCTATCATACGATTGGTACTTATCTTGTAAAGATTGTCACCAATTGTGTACAGGCCATCCACGAACCTGCCAGCCTTAGACTACATTGTTCATCATTCTCAACAGTGAGTCACCCTCGAGTTGGGACTGAACTCCATCCGGGTAAAGGGTTCCTAACCAGGGTAAGGCTCATGGACAACAGGAAAGACTCTGTCTCAGGTTCTCACTCAACTAATAGCCTACAACATCTCATTCTCCACATGCTTGTCCCACCCAAGGAAGTGTGCCCCTTCTCTTCTCAAAAGTCCCACAGTTGCCCCACTTCCCTTTCAAGGCTTCAACAATAGGCTGGACCAGAAGTCTCAGAGAATTGTATATGCAATTTAGCACCTTCGTGAATCAATCCCCAATAATTCTCTCATTTGGAGAATTTCTCACGGGCTTGACAACCCGCTTCTTCAGTCCTGCTCCAAGCTAACCAGGTACACCAACCGGAAAAGGTTATGGGAACAAGCTCATATATGGTTAAATGGATGTCTCAAGGATAACGGATTGCATGAGTGAAAATGGTCATGGAATCATTGACTGGATAACTGAGTGAAGGAAGGAGTCACTATGAAACTCATCGTGAAAGTGATGGTGAGAATGATGG
>JASDQU010245282.1:230120-240714 GCA_032191745.1 Picea mariana | reverse complement strand
ATCCATTAGTGGTTGGGAGCCGACCAGTTCCATAAATGCGCCGTTTGGCAGGCGCGCGGGTTTTTCACCCCACAGCCGCGCCTATGCGCTCCAGGTACGAAGATGTTGCGCGCGCGCGCACGCGCCCAATGGGTGCACCGCGACTTATAATTTTTTGTCCATTTTGTATAGTTTTGACCCTTTTGCTGTGCTGTGGAGTTAACCTTGTGCCATGAATGACTATTTTTCAGTGTTGACGATGCGGATTTCTTGTCTCCCTGTGTGGACAAAATTTCAGTGATAACAAAGAGGCTGAAGTTTCATACCTTCCACTTCTTCTGTCCCTATCAGCCTTACTCCTAAGCTCATCAACTCCCATAATTTTGGATTCTACTTCAATGGCTACATATTGCATATGAGACAAGGAGGTAGCTCTCCTTTCTCTTAACATGAGGCAAAAATTAGGGTCAAAAGAACTAGAATAAGTAATATTTGCAAAGGTTTTTGTAGGATTAACCTCAGTGGGAATTTATCTATACATTTTATCAAATCTCTTTGAGAACTCAGAAACATATTCCCCTTCTTTTTTCTTCAGTGATCCAAACTCTGTAATATAGTAAAGGAAATCCTTTCTATCCCCCCAATTCTTTAAGAATGCTTCATCTAGGGCTTCAATCCCATCAATAGATCCAGGAGGAAAGGCCCTAAACCACTTCCTAGCCTCACCCTCAAGGATATGAACAAAAATCCTCATCCATACATTTGCATCCATGATGACATGACAATATGTAAAACTGTAAAAGGATTCAAGGTGTTCCTTTGCAGTTATGTCTCCCTCGCCTGTGAACTTGGGAAACTACTTAAGGTATCCATCCATTGGGAGGGCATTGAGAGTCTAAGGAAAAACAAGAGGGGCATATCTAGAAGATATTATAGCTTCCATTCTAGTTCTAGGGGGATTGGCTCCTGCCATTGGAGTGTGAACTAGAGTTTGGACCAGGAGGAGATGGAGTTCGGACAGACAAGACTGGGGCTGTGCTTCTGGTGGAAAAAGGAAAAGGTTGAGCGTTAAGAGATAAATATGAGGGGCTAGAGGTAACAGAGGTTTCCCCTTATGTAGTTACAACAACTTTAATAGGAGGAGTAGGAAAGTCTTCTAAGGTCAAAGATCTCTCCTTCCACTTCACAGCTTATGGGGAGAAAGGGGCATCAAAGCTCTCTCCTTCCAAACCAAGAATAGGAGGGGAGAAATCAGTAAGAAAAATCCCAAAATTTAAATTTCTTGAAACTCCAGCAGTTTGTATAATAGGAGAATCAGAAACAGTTATTGGATTTTGTAAAGAGGGATTATGCAAATTATCAAAAAAACTTGGTACAACAGTGGAGGTACATTTTAGTTCTGATAATTTATGATAGGTGCACCTCGTGTGTCTGCCTTTAGGAGCCAAAACTGAAATGGTGGATTCGAAACAGTGGATTCGCTAGGTGCAAGTTGCAATATTCAATGGTACCGATATCTGATGCACCTTCAAAATCAAAGATTCTTTTTCATTCTATCCTAGGGAAAAGTCTTCAATTCCTTCCCTGACAACATTGCCGGAAATGTTAGTACTAGAAGTCACTCTCATATTGCATAGAAGGTAAGCCTAGTACCCATCAATTTTACAATGAATGTAAATGAGTTTTAGGTGGTCAAATGGAGAAGACTCAATGAAAAATAATGTTCTAACTCAAAAATATGGATTAGCATGCACCAACCATTGAGGTCTTGGATCAACTTCAGTCAATAAGTTGGAGTAAGGGTGAGTAGGAGGAAGATTTAGTGAGAAAGGTGTAGAGGTCCGCTATGAACATCCGATTTCCCAGCATCCTAAGAAGGAAAAACTTAAACATAAGGTCCTCTTGGATTCAAATTTCAAGGAAGCTAAAAGAAATCATAATAACACTATAATCAAACATTTATCATAATACAGTTACAACAATCCATGTCAATCAATCAAACATGAACTCTCTCAGTATCAGAGGAAAATAAGATGGAGTAATAAAGATGACTTAGATTAACCAAGATGTCTCACAAAAAAATACATAACTGAAGAACCAATTGTTCTCAATCAAAATATTACAATAGCAGGGAGCCTAGCTCAACCATTCGACCTTAACAAAATATCAAAACTGCCTATATATACTAAAAATTGTTGTAACTACAAGGAGCATGATCAGACCCCTGCATTCAAAGTTTTCGGTCGGCGCCAGCTCTGTCAGATTGTGCATGCCTTCTCATGTCAGATGCAAGACATGTATAGTTATGCATTTTACAGGAAAATCCATCAGAGAGGGAGCTTCGGGTGGACATTCTACCTTCATGGATGCTCTTTGCAACACTTTCCATTTATGGGGTGAGACGAGGCCTCAATTGTCGCCCCTATCTTCAATAACTTCCTTCATTGGGATTAGGACGAGGCCTAACACCCATGAATAATTCCAGGCGACGCCCACGACTTCTTCAAGTCAATCCCAATGCCTCGAGGCTATGTAAATATTCCCCTGTGACCAATACGAGCGTTGTAGGTGCTAAGCTCCTTTGTGGACACGTCCTTCATTGATATGACCTCCGGATGTGACCAAGAGCTTACCCAAAAGGTGCCTTGCAATTTTTATTCTCACGTGCTTTGATGTGAGCCAGTCTCGATTCTCCCGATTTCCAAACTCATGAAATGGAGCCTAGCAAGCGTCAACTCCTCTCCTTAACCTTCAATAGTGTTACCCCGGCTATGACCAAGCACTGATCCAAAAGGTGTGTATTGGGATTTCGTGTCTCGGGAAGTTGAAAGAATACTCACCTCCCTTCTCCCGATTTTTGATTCTGTGCTTACCTCATATTGACGGTCCATGATTCCTCATGATCCAATGGTCCAGATCTCCCCTTTACGTATCAGGATTTCGCGTCTCGGTAAGTTGAAAGAATACTCAACTCCCTTCTCCCGATTTTTGATTCTGCACTTGCCTCAAATCAACGTTCCATGATTCCCCATGATCCAATGGTCCAGATCTCCTATTTGCATATTGGGATTTTTCGTCTCGGGAAGTTGAAAGAATACTCACCTCCCTTCTCCCGATTTCCGATTCCGCGTTGCCTCAAATCAACGATCCATGATTCCCCATGATCTAATGGTCCATATCTCCTCTGCTGAAAACTGAACTTGCTCGCTCACTTGATTTGAGTCCATATTAGACCGCTCTAAGTGTTTCACTTTGCGCTCATTGTTGCGGCCTACGGCCCTTGACAACTTTATTTGATAAATTTTGACCAAGGGGTTGAAAACACACCCTTTGATTGAATTTTGAGGGTGATTGAGTTGTTCATACCTCAAACATTTTTGTTCTTCCCGTGGAAATCATGGGAAGAATGCCACATGATTTACACCATAATTCTCTTGAGGGTAAACCTTAGTGACTTCTTGATTCCTATGAAGTAGGCTGCAAATTCATGTGGTAATAGTGCCCATAGAAACCACCCTTGGAGGAAATTGTTAACCAACAAAGGTATGATGTGAATGTTTGAGGATTTGTCCATATTTATTGAGCATAGTAAGAAAGAGGGTATAGGCTATTTTTTCCCTCCCTTGACTATGGTCACATGTTGGAATTACTAAGACAACTGTGAGGGCGGGGGTGAATCAGTTCTTACTGTGCTTAAACAATTTTATGCCTATTAAAATATTATTAACCTTCTCCAAGTGATCATCAAGATTATGTAAGACATGAGTAGCATAAATAACAAACATCAATCACACATATGATATACATAGAGACAAATATTCACGAGGAAACCTATAAAGGGAGAAAACCTCTTCTTCTTTGAATGATAGACAATCTTTTAAGTTTTGTACATCATCTTTCTTTGAGCACCAACTCAAAATGACGCTACAACCTCTTCTTTAACAAGATGAAAATTGTTGAGAGCACCGACTCTCTGGTTTCTCTAGCACCCACTAGAAGGAAGCACCAACTCCCTGAGTGTTCCAGCACCAACTTCTAGTCATGCATGAACCAACCTGCATAATAGAGAATAATGGTTCTTGCTTGCACCACCCTACCACCATGGTTTTTCTGGCTGAAACTAGATGGAAGCTACAACTCCTTGTGTTCAAGAACCCACTTGAAACTATGAGGACAACAGTCCTCCCTAGCACCACCTTATCACCCTGAGATATAAATCTTTGCTTTCTGAAATTTATTATAGTGATAAAGTATTTATCAATGGCTTACTCGTCTCATCACTTTTATTTTACATTGCTCTACTCTGCCTGCATCAGTGTGTTCCTGCTTGCATCTTCTTGCACTTAAGTTCTCATACACTCTACTATTTTCACCATTTCTTCTATGTCCATCTTATGTTCTTCATCTCTGCATCTTTCACTCTCTGTTCCTGCTGTCTTCTTGATCACATAAATTTCAACTTGTTTTACCAAGAAAACAACAACATCTCTCTGTCACGACATTTTTCTCTTACTCATGCTTTCATCATCTGTTATACTCCGCATATCCAACACTCAAGTCAGGAATCTAAAAAACGCTTAGGCATCATTATTCCAACGCTTAGGAGCAATGATTCAACTACTCAGGAACAATGATTCAGTTAGTGTAACTGAATCGTAACTAATCAAGAAATTATGAGATGAAACAACAACCCTTCAATCAGATTATGTTTGATCAACGTTGTTGTATTATACACGTAGGGGCCTTTTTGACTTTTCAACGCGTAAACTCTGATGTGGAGCCTAATAGTGCTAGCTCTTTCCCCTATCTTCCGTTGATGTGAACTTGGGTGATGATATCATGTGACCATGTGATTGCGGGCATGGCCAAAGGTGGTTTGAGATCAAACTACGTTTTTCCACTCAATTTACCTCGAGCCTCCACGTGTCCTTTCTCCAAAGTCGTGGTTTCGATTGCGGACCGCCCTTAACTTTTTAAATTCCATACACCTTCAATCCCTGTAATGCAACGGGACCGTCGATCTCACGATCTTGACGGTGCCCGTGAACAAATGGTTCAGATTTTTTCTTTCATGATTTATAGATCAGATCTAACCTTCCTAAATCAACGATTGTGATTTATTTCGTGATCCGGGCTCTGGGAGTTTCAAATCTCAAACCCTGTTTTCCTCCGTATGCCAATCTTACGAAGTCAATGATCTATGGACACATGTCCTTCTTAATCGATGAATCTTCCTCTACTTCGGGAATTTGACCTTTCAACCTAATCAATGGTTCTGCAGCCCCTTTGTCGATCAACGGTCGAGATCTCAATCAGGTCTCTGGACTTCTAAAATCTCAAGTCTCAAACTTCACTTCCCCTCGAAGTATGCAGATTCCTGCCACGTGTCCTCTTGAATCGAACGATTGAGGATTACTTCGAGTCTTTACCCAGAGTCCACAGGTTAATGCCACATCTTTTCTAGATCATACGACCTATATTCACTTCAGACGATCTAACGCTTGATATCTTCTTCGAACGATCTGATGACTGAGATCTACTTCGGATGATCTGGCAGTAGAGAATTTATTTCGGCTCTCTAGAATTCAGGGATTTCATATCTCAATCTGATGCTCTAGATCATACGGCCCAGATTCATTTCGAACGATCTGACACTTAATATTTACGCTGGACGATCTGACGACTGAGATCTATTTCATATGATCGAACGATCGAGATTTACTTCAGCTCTCCAGCTCTCCAGGCTTTAGGAATTTCAATTCTCAATTGGAAATTCTTGAAGTGAGATTTCTTCGAAGCTCACAATCAGTCACCACGTATCCCTTTGGATCTAATGGTTGAAATTTAATTCATCTATTTCACCTCTTTTTGATCCACGAACTTTTGGAGTTGTGGATCTTATGCCACCTGTCTTCCTTGACGATGGACGGTCCCAAAATACTTAGGCATTTCAAAAATTTGGTAAGTTCTCTCTCCTGCGTGTGCAAAGCCTTATGGCTCGTTCACTTTGTTTCAATGAGATAGTTGTTGGTCCTTTTCGCTATGATCCTACGGTCACTATCGCCCTCTCTCCTGAGATTCTAATCTCTGCATGTTGTTCGCTCATCCTCCTGAGCTTATGTTGTTTATTTGACAACACAGGTATTCCAAAAGAGGATGAACACCTTCAGTAACCACTCACATAACTAGATCAAATATCAGCACACTGATGTTTTCACGTGGTAAAAATCCTACGAGGAAACATCCACGGCCCCAACCAACGCAGCCACTTGGAGCAGTTTATTAATGCAAAGAAAAAGATTACAGAGAGATTTTATAAGAGAGTTTCTCACAATTGATCATCGGAAAATGACCCTCCATGCTCTTTAAATAGATATCATGGACTAATCGGGTGCTAAGCCACAGATCAATGGTCGTTAATATTGAGGAGAGTATGAACCGTCAGATCACTCTATGTCGAGAACATATCGTCACCGTCAGATTTCCCAACTACGAATGCATACTAATGCATACTAAAGAAACACACTTTTACCTAATGACACATTAGACCAAGTAGATCTTAACTAACTCCTAAGATTCTAAATATCC
This sequence comes from Picea mariana, assembly GCA_032191745.1. NCBI lineage: Eukaryota > Viridiplantae > Streptophyta > Pinopsida > Pinales > Pinaceae > Picea > Picea mariana. The sequence continues at coordinate 234,147 of JASDQU010245282.1, read as the reverse complement.
TAACATCCCCCCTTAAGAACAACTTGGNGACACAATAGTAGAAGGAAGGAGGCATTAGAGCCTATGCCCCCTTAATGACAACTTCCTGAACTCCTAACATAGATCAAAGTTTGGAAAAAATCGCTTCTATAAGAGACTTTGTGAAAATGTCTACAACTTGAACTTCTGTAGGACAAAAGAGCACTTCAATAACTTGATCGTGAATGAGATTTCTTATGAAGTGAATGTGGATCTCGATGTGTTTTCTACGCTGATGTTGAACTAGGTCTTTGGCGAGATTGATGGCACTCTGATTGTTGCACCAAAGGCTGGTTGGATGTTGCTGCTGGAATCCAAACTCTGAAAGGATCTTTCGAAGCCACAAGTCATCTTGACTTGCATTTACCATTTCTCAGTACTCTGCTTCTGCTGAAGAAAGTGCAATAGCCTGTTGTTTTTTACAGGCCCAAGTGACAGGTGCTAAACCAAGGCTAAAAATATAAACTACAGTAGACTTCGATCATCTGGGTTGCTAGCCCAATCTGAATCACTAAAACCAACCAATAAAGGATCCCCCCCTGAACTGTAATGTATCCCAAACTGAACTATACCACAGACATAACGAAGTATCCTTTTAGCTTCTTTCCAATGGCTTTCATGGGGTGTTTGCATATACCAGGCAACAATACCAACAACAAAGGAAAGATCAGGATGGGTATGAGTCAAGTATAAGACGCTACCATCTAGCTGATGGTACAGGGTGGAATCAACTTCGAGACAAGTATAGGTGGCAATAATCTTAACTCTAGACTAGAAGGGAGAAGCAGTTGGTTTACAATCGTCCATGTGAAAGCGACGAAGAAGGTCATAAGCATACTTAGACTGGGAAAAAAACATTCCTTCATTGGTTTGCAAAACTTGGAGGCCAAGGACGTAGTGCAAAAAATCTAAGTCTATCATTTCAAATTTCTTCTTAAGGTTGGTTTTCACATGGTTTAAAATTTTTGAGTCACTACCAGTAAGGATAAGGTCATCAACATAAAGGACAAGGATTATGAAATGGCTTCCTACTTTCTTGGTCTAGACATTAGGATCAGAATGGAATCTAGAGAATCCAGTGACAATAAGAAAGGTGTCCATTTTGGCATACCAAGCTCGGGGATCTTGCTTGAGACCATAAAGAGATTTCTTAAGGTGACAAACAAGGCTAGAGTCATCCTGGACATAGCCAGGAGGTTGTTCCATGTATATTTCTTCTTGCAAATCTCCATGCAAGAAGGAGGATTTAACATCCATCTGATGGACCTCCCATTTATGTGAGGCAGCAAGGGCAAGAACAAGGCGGATGGAATTCATTTTGGTTACAAGGGAAAAGGTTTCATGATAGTCAATTCCTTCAACTTGGGAAAATCCTTTGGCAACTAAACGAGCCTTGTGTCTTTCAACACTTCCATCTAATGCATACTTAGTTCTGTAGACCCATTTACATATGACAAGTTTTCTTCCTTTTGGAAGAGGTACAAGATCCCAAGTATTGTTTTCCATTAAAGAACGATACTCTTCATTAATTGTTGTATCCCAATATGAATGACCTGAAGCTTCTACAAATGTCTCTGGATCATGAGTTTCTAAAAATTGAGCCAAAAGAGAAGAGGCTCGCTAGAACTGTGAATGTGTCTGACATTGATATGAAGGATCACTGACAAGATCACCAGTTGCTTCTCCTGTTGAACGGACCTATCTAGGAAGCGGTGGAACTGGTGTTGGTTCAGGTTCAAAGGACTCATCTGGAGGAGGGTGAGCAAGTGAAGGTGGATTTTCATCCTCACTGTCATCATTTGAAGAAGAAACCAGATCAAAAGAAGGCACAAACGTCGAAGATGGCTCATAGGTCGAAGAAGGCACAACCATCGAATTAGGCTCACAGGCCAAAGAGGCACAAATGTTGAATTAGGCTCCTAGGCCAAGAGATTTTCATCAAATTTAACATCTCTTCTAATAATAATTTCATTACAATGTGATTGAAGAAGTCTGTAACCTTTGACATCTTCAGACTAACCAGCAAATATAAACTTCTCACTTTTAGGCTCCAATGCTTTCCTTTTCTCATCAGGAATGTGATCCCATGCTGTACTGCCAAATACACGAAAGTGACTTACATCTGGTTTAATTTTAGTCCAAGCTTCTTCTGGTGTTATATTTTTAAGAGCCTTTGTGGGAGTGCAATTTACTATGTAATTTGCACAGTTGATGGCTTCCGCCCAATACTTTAGACTTAATCCCTTAGATTGGATCATACAATTAGCCATTTCTTTTAATGTGTGGTTCTTTCTCTTAGCAAAACCATTTTGTTGTGGTGTATATGGAACAGTGTGTTGCATTTGGATTCCCTATGTAGTGCAGTAATTTGTAAAATTATTGTTCACATATTTGCCTCCATTATCTGTTCTTAACCTTTGAATTTGATGGCCAGATTGCTTTTCTACAAAGTCCTTGTAGGCCAAAAACTTGTCAAAAACTTCGCTCTTAAGTTTTAATAAGTAAACCCAAGTACGTCTAGAAAAGTCATCAATGAAAGTTAAGAAATACTTGCACCCAGAAAAACGAGAAGAAAGTGGACCACACAAAATACTGTGAACAAGTTGCAAAGGACCCGAGGCATGCCAAGAGGCACATTTTTCACAACGTTTTCCAATGATGTTTGCTGAGAACACAATCGGCACAAACACCATCTTTGCATGAAACAAGAGAAAGACTAGTCACCATCTATTGATTACATAGTTGTTTCAATGAGAGATAGTTTAGATAACCAAATCGCTCATGCCAAAGTTTTCTCAAGTCATCGCTATGAGAAACAAAAACTGATGAAAAATATGATGACCCAAAGTTGTCAAACTTGTACAACTTGGTAATATCATCAACAATTTTAGTTACAAGAACATGATTAGGATCTTTTAGATCCTTGATTACAACTTGGTGAGTTGAAAACTCTACAGTTTTACCTTCACCTAAATGAGTGATTTGATATATTGATAGAAGGTTACAAGAAAGACTTGGAACGCATAATATATCATTGAAATGACCATTTTCTACTTGTACTGTTCCAGATCCTTCAACACTAAGAGATCTATCATCACCAAAAAATGTTTTCTTGGTGTTACATTCATTTAGAGTAGAAAATATGTCTTTATCCTTAGCCATATGATAAGATTCTCCAGAATCAATAAGCCACTTATCAAAAGTAGAAGTAGAAGGTGTATTGAAGGAGAAACCAGAAGCAGAAAGTGCATGTACATGAGAAGAAGAAGAAGAAGTAGGATCAATATTGATGTTGTGATTTTTCATCGCTGCTTCTAAAGCTGCCATATTCTTGAAACATTTGGACTCATCATGACCATCTTTATCACAAAGGTTGCAATGTCTATCAGTCTTCTTATTTTTATATTTTTCTCCTTTGTCTCTATTCAGAGCAAAATTTGTCTGAGTGGGTTTGGGACCCTAATATTTCTTTTTGTTTTGGCGAGGATGTTGCTTCTTGGGATTCTTGGGTTTATCTTTCTACTGGGCAACTAAGGCTTTGTTGGAGGTACCTGCAATGTTGATTGCTCCAACTTGTACAAGATTATCTTCCTCTCTAATCAAAGAAACACAAAAGGACTCAAGAGTGGGTTTTTCATAAGCTTTCCCTAGATCCTCTCTCATGGCATAAAAGGTAGATACAAACACAAAATATGCACTACCTAGCTTAGAAAGAATAATATAGATGCAACGCTCTTCCTCCATTTTTATCTTACATTCTTCACATAAAATTCTGAGTGTTTTAAACCTAGATAGATAGTCTCCAAGGTAAGAAATATCACTTTGACTCAAGTTCAGTACTTTATTTTCTAACTGTTGTGCTCGAATAATATTGAGTTTACCAAACACAGATTCAATCTTGTCCCAAGCTTCTTCGAGGTCATCAATTTCTTGGAGGTGGTATCTTAAATTAGGAGAGATGGGCATTCTAATTAGTCCATGTGCTTCATCACTCCTATTAGTCCATTTG
>JASDQU010245282.1:195015-222811 GCA_032191745.1 Picea mariana | reverse complement strand
AATTTCTCTGGTGGATGTAGCCCACACTGGGTGAACCACGTAAATCTATGTCTCTCTTGTATTGTGTATCTTCTATGTTTTGTTTCCACATTTGTTTTATTTTATTGCTCTGCGGTCCTGTTTTTCTAACATCCACATCTCTAACGCTCAAGTTAGGAATCTCAAAAATGCTTAGGCATCATGATTCCAATGCTCAGGAACAATGATTTAGTTAGTGTAATTGAATTGTAATTGATCAAGAAATCACGATATGAAGCAACAACCCTTCGATCAGATTATGTTTGATCATTTTCGTTGGATTATACACATAGAGGCCTTTTTGACATTTCAACGCGTAACCTTCGACGTGGAGCCTAGCAACGCTAGCTCCTTCCCCGATATTTCGTGGATGTGAACTTGGGGGATGATATCATGTGACCATGCAATTGTGGGTGTGACTAAAGGTGGTTTTAGATCAAACTATGTTTCGCCCCGCAATTTACCTCGAGCCTCCATGTGTCCTTTCTCCAAAACCATGGTTTTGATTGCGGCCTGCCCTTAAATTTTTAAAGTTCGGGCATATTCAATCCCCGCAATACGATGGGACCGTCGATCTCACAATCTTGATGGTGCTTCTGAACAAACAGTTTAGATTTGTTCTTTCACGATCTGTGGATCAGATATAACCTTCCTAAATCAATGGTTGTGATTTATTTCGTGATCCGGGATCCGGGAGTTTCAAATTGCAAACCTTATTTTCCTATGTATGCCAATCTTCCGGATTCGATGATCTATGGACACCTGTCCTTCTTAATTGACGGTGTTGCCTCTATTTCAGGAATTTTACCTTTCAACCAGATGAACAGTTTTGCGGCCCCTTTCTCGATCAACTGTCGATATCTCCTTCAGGTGCCCGGACTTCTTAAATATCAAGTCTCAAACTTCACTTCCCCTCAAAGTATGCGGATTCCTACAATGTTTCCTCTTGAATCGGACGATTGAGGCTTACTTTGGGTCTTTACTCAGAGTCCACAGGTTTACACCACTTTTTTTCTGGATCAGACGGCCCAGATTCACTTCAGACAATTTGACGCTTGAGATATTCTTCAGACAATCTAACGACTGAGATCTACTTCAGAGGATCCTGTGGTCAAGAATTTATTTCAGCTCTCTAGCTCTATGGACTTCGGGGATTTCAAATATCAAACTAACGCTCTAGATGAGACGACCCAGATTCACTTAGGATGATCCGATGCTTGATATTTACTCTAGACGATCTGACGACTAATATCTATTTCAGATGATCGGATGATCGAGATTTACTTCAGCTCTCCAGCTCTCCAGGCTTCAGGAATTTCAATTCTCAACTGGAAATTATTGAAGTGAGATTTCTCTAGAGCTCACGATCCATCGCCACGTATCTCTCTGGATCTGACGGTTGAAATTTACTTCAGTTATTTCACCTCATTTTGATCCATGAACTTCCAGAGTTGTGGATATTATGCCACCTGTCCTCCTTGACGATGGACGGTCCCAAACTACTTCGGGACTTAAAAAATCTCTCTCCTTTGTGCGCAAATCTATAAGGCTCGTGCACCTTGTTTCGATCAGATGACTGTTGGTCCTTTGTGCTGTGATCCTACATTCATTGTTGTCCTCTCTCCTGAGCTTCTGATCTCTGCATGTTGTTCTCTTCTCCTCCCGAGCTTATGATGTTCATGTTTTCCATCGTCACTGTTGTTCTTTCCATCAATGAAAAGCACCCTCCTCCTGTAAAACATTCCAACATCACAAAGCTAGGACACATCCATGATTCCAAAGTCCTCATAGTTGCACCAATATTCAAGTTGGATGTGAAGGAATCCCTAAACATGGCTCTTGTCATGGTTTCAAGGTGTTGGTCATGGATTCATAGCACTAGAATTTTATATAGGAAATATGTCTATTACATCCCGCACTAATCATGTTTATCCCTCAAGACACATTTCTGGTGCACAAAACCTCCTGATAAGGCCTATATCTCACCCAAATCCTAAGACCCCATACAAAATTCCTATGTCTTCATTTGATTACTTATTCAAGGATTTTGATCCAAAAAATCTTCAAGGATATCCTACTATAGTAGTTTTCATTCTTTGATGATGGTTAAGCTCTGAAAAAACATCCATGCTCCTATATGGTAGTCTTTGAATGTGTTAATGGTACTTGAGCATACAAATATATGTTTAGGGATAGAATTTGGTGTCTCGGTCTCTCAATTAGTGTTCAGGTTCCAAGGATGTTGTTTCCCTACATAAAATATGCTCAAGGACTCAAAACCCATCCATAGTGTGTGAAACATGTTAATGGAACCCATATCCAACTCATATGGTAAATATTCGCTAATGAAGGATTTTCTTGATGTATAGGGTTTTTTCATGGCACTTTCCCTTAATAAGGTTCAATTAATATTTAGGACCCTTTTTTACCCCCTTATCCATGTGGCACAATCTAGACCCATTTTCAATGCAAAAAACATAATCACTACACTTATATCCTAGTAGAAGGCCTGTAGAGAAACCCTACAAATGTTTCATGTGTTCAGCTAAGGACTCATTTAGGGATCTTTAGCCTGAGAAGATTCAAAAATATCCTAAGGAATTGTGTTTCCTTCCTCTACCATGTTTATGGCTTCGCACCTTATCCTCAGTACACAAAATATTCAAATGGCTTACATATCCAACTTTGATGTGAAACACCCTCTAGAGAGGGTTTTTGTTGTGGTTTGAAAGTGTTGGTCATGGTGATTAAACATGAGAAGCAATGAATTTTTCCTAATTCCCAAGCGTTTTCCTCCCCTAACCATTTTTATTGAGGTATAGAAGGTTCATTTAGTGATTAATCACTTTTATACCCCCCTAACCATGTTTAAATCTTGAAATCTAGTTCTAGTGCACAAAACCTACTCATGGAACAAGTATCCATCTCAGATGATAAAAATATTCAACCATGGCACTGAGAATGATTTATGGTATGTGCTCGAGACACATTCTTGCTCAAGGAACGCATTGTGTTTTAATCATGGAACTCATTTTCCTCTAGAATTCTATATATACCATACAAGGGTATCATCTGTTCATTAGAGGATGCTTTCAACAATATAGAAATATATGCTTTGTGGGTAGTAGGTGTTGTTCATGGAAATTAATCTTGAAAAGGGTCATTTGGAGAACAAGACCCATTAGTCTCCTACCTTGATCATGTCAAGAAATGAGATACACTTCCACACTAAACCTAGAAGAGGAGAAGAAGAATTTAATCAAGAACACAAATGACAAAGCAATGATAGAGTACACAAATATTTTATCCTGGAAACCCTAAACTGGTAAAAACAACATTCCTTGAGTGTTCTTCTCTCTCGTTTTCTTATTCAATATGAATAAAAATGTTACATGTATAACCTTGGTCCACACCTAAGACACAATCGACATCATACCCTCTTTCCTGCACAAGAACAACCATGTAGCCAATCTGGCTTACATTTACATGACCAACAACCTATGATTTACACATGCATTAGCATATTTTTCATTACATGCATTAACCCATATTAGCCTTTACATCGTTAGAAGAATCCTCTTTATAGGATTTACAATAGGAAAAAACCTAAATACTTGGTGCCCAAAAATGGCTACAGATCCATGCAGATCAGGCTACAAGTCCCACAAATCCTTGTATTTTGTTACAGTCGACTCTAAGTTAGATTACCAGTCGACTACCGTTCGGCCTTAATTCAATCTCTAGTTGGTCATCTCACACCCATACTTCAACCTCTTGTTGGTTGAATTGTTTTCGATATCTTCGACATCTACTTTACCCAGTCGACTACTTCGACCTTGATTGTTTTTGTCAGTTGATCCACCTCGATTTTCAACCGTCAGTAAATTCACCTTGACTAGAATTTTTGTTGCAGACCCTCGACCCTCAGGCCAAGATCCACGAAGGATCATTCTAAATCTTCCCTTGAGTTAGATTGACTCTCCGGTTTCCCCACAGGGAATACCACACACACAAGGTGTATTCCACAACTGACCAACAAATATGATTGGGGCTTTTCTTTTCCTTTCAGGATTTCGGATTTCATGATTTCACGAATCCTGTTGTTGATCCCTTTGCCTCTTCAACCTCCAAAACCCAAAACATCAACGAGGGTTGATTCCTTCAGTGCGTCGAATTCACACCCCTTGTTGCCACTTATTTTGTCTTTCCGGTACTTGAGTGATCGACCAACACTCGTTCCTCTTCCCTTATGATTTTTTGGTTTTCAAAATTTCCCCTTTTTGGTGAGATTGAAAGTCTTTCAGGATTTTCTCCGATGCTTGACCACTCCCTTGACTTCCGTCACTTATATCCTACAATTAATGCTTAGGAACCACCTTTCGGCTTTTTCCCTTTCATGATTTCGAGAGTTGCGTTGACATGCAACTCTATCTCCTAATTCCCGGAACCCTAAAACTCGATTGGGCCCACTGCTATTGTCCTTCAATGTTTCCAATAATTTTTTTCCTTTCGCTGTTTGGGATTTCACGACTTGCAAGACCCACAGCAGAAAGGTTCCTCACCTCTTGAAATTCTGATCTCTGAATTCTCAAAACCTCACCTCCAACGTGATCTATGACTGATATCCTCCATGACCCAATGACTCTAGATATTTTGGCTTTTTGTGAACCGGGAGTTTGAAACTCTTGATTCCAAATCAATGCCTTCTCGGGTTCCTGAACCCTGAAATGTCCAAATGCCAAAACGCCACTTCAAAATACTCCGTGTTTCACGACTTCGGGCTTTTCCGTGTAAATACTCTGACTCCTTATCAACGGAAATGATGAAACGCTGATCCCCAAAATGCTGAAATTCCCTTCAAGGATACTTTGCGTCTCGTGACTTTGGGCTTTTCAATGCACCATGTCCCGATCCTTTGTCAACAGAACTTCCGGTATGCTGAACTCCAAAATACTGAAATTATGAAATGATCTAACAGCTCAACCGACCAAAATAACCGGTCCACGTTGATTCTTGAAACCAAAGTGATGGGTTCACCCAACTCCTAACCACCTTGCAGCTTCACTGGATCTTATGGTCCCCATGATTTCGTGAGTTCTCCTCGGAGAATTTTGACCATCTGATTCACTCCTCAATGACTTCTGCGAGACGAATCGGTGTTCTTCCTCCTGAACTTGTCTTGTATGAGATGCTTTCAACTTTCATCACCCTTTGAAATCCTTAAAGGTACTAACCCTCCTGAGCTTTCACTTATGAACCTAAGTCTCCAAGAGGAATTATGCTCGCACTCCTTGTAGCAATGTTTCAAATAACCTCTAGTTATTTGAGTCCTCGACTCTGTGCACTCTTTGCAACAACAATCCTTCCACCTTCCTTCTGGATCTATAAAATCCAAGGCTTCAACTGGCCTGTGCACACCTTGCATGGATCTGTGCTTCACCTACACTTTTGCAGGAAATGAGAACAATAGTATCTCTCCTGAGCTTTCTGAGATAAAATGCAGACTTTTGTCAATGCACACCTTGTGGATGTTTTACTGCACTCCTTGCAGAAACTCTCAGAATGAGAAACAATTGAAACTCATTCTTCTCCTCTCTCAGACTTCATATGCTTAACATTAAATCACACATAACACAACATTGAGACAAATGTATAACAAAGAGAATAAAACAACTGTAAGCATACCATTCAACAAAGGTAAACAGTAAGCATCATAACACCATGAAAATTGAGTCAAAGCTTCATATATTAAATCAAGTGCTCCTGTACATGGGTTCTTCTCTCTAGCTCTCTGCTACAGCTCTCAATGATGATAATGTTCTTCCTCTAATGATACAATAATACAAGGTTGAGGGTGTCTATATCCGTTTTCCCTCCTACTCTCTAAACTGTCTAATCTATGAATTCAAATCTACCTACTTTCATTAATTACGTATAAATGATTTTACATACTACAAATGAGAGCAATCCTCAAGATCTATTTACAACATATAAGACATAAATGTAAGTATGCTTCCCCAGCTATCACATTAATATCATCTTCATTAATTTTTCAAAACATTTCAAAAACATGNATGCATTGGTGCTTTTCCAGCTGTCTTCCACCTTTTACGTTGCTTGCTTGGCTGGCTGCTTACGATGCTCCTGCATCATACTCCCTTGCTTGAAAATTTTCATGAACTCCTGTTCGTGAGCTCTTGCACGGTCTATCCATGCTTATGAATTTTTTCTTCATCTTCCCAACTAGCATCTTCAACTATATGTCCCTTCCATTTGAACAAGTATTCAAAATACTCTTTTGTCTTGGTCTTTTTGATAATCCTCTTGTCAATTATGGTTTCCATCTGTGTCTTTTCAGCTACAGTCATTTGTTTTGTCCATTGAATCTCTTTCTGTTCCTTCTCTGCTCCTACTTCCTCAGCTTTGTAAGGGTACAAATCCGCAACATTGAATATTGGTGAGATTCTGATCCCATCGGGTAATTCAATCTCATATGCGTTTGCCCCAAATTTCCTTATGACCTTGCACGGTCCAATCTTTTTCATCTTTAGTTTGTTATATGTTTCCCTTGGGAACCTTTCCTTTCTCAGATGTGCAAGAATCAAATCACCAAATTCAAATTGAAGTTCTCTCCTGTGTTGATCTGCTCTGCGCTTGTATTCTTGACTTGAACTCTGCAATCACTCCTTGACTCGGCTATGAAGCTCCTTCATTCCCTCTGCAAAGTCTTCTGCACTAGCACTCTTGAATTCAAGTTGTTCTGAATCTTTCAATTTAGAAACTCCTCTTGGCTCCATTCCATATACAATCTGGAATGGCCTCTGCCCTATGCTTCTGTTAAGCGAATCATTATAAGCGAATTCCACCTGTGGCAGAATGTGATCCCACTGACTGTGGTGTTCAGTCACTAAGATCCTCAACAAATCTCCCAAGATTTTTTTCACGACCTCTATCTATCCATCCATCTGAGGATGATATGCTGAGCTAAAAGACAAACTTGTCCCCATATTTTTCCATAAGTTCCTCCAGAAATGTCCGACAAACTTGGTATCTCAATCAGAAACGATACTCCTTGGCAAGATGTGAAGTCTAACGACTTCCTTGAAAAACAGGTTCACAATACTGGTTTTCTAACATGGTATGAAATATGCCATTTTTGAAAATCTGTCGACTACCACAAAGATTGAATCATAGCCTCTCTGTGTTCTTGGTAGTCCCAATATAAAATCCATGCTCACTGCATCCCACGACCTTTTTGGTATGGGTAATGGTTGATATAACCMTGTGTTYTGCCTTTTCCYTTTTGTGTRYTGAYAAATCMTGCATCTRTCCACAAATTTCTTAACATYYGTCCTCATCCCTGGCCAAAAATATGAGCCATTCAACTTTGAGAACATCTTATCATGACCGAAGTGTCTGACCAATCCTCCACTGTGTTTTTCCTTCAGCAGGTTCTCCCTCATGGAGCATTTTGGAATACATAGTTGATTGCCCCAGAATAATAATCCATCATGGATCATATACTCGTTCCATTGGCTTCTGTCCCTGAGAACTAGATTCTTAGATGCCTCATATGCCTCCTTAAAATCTGGGTCATCCCTATACATTTCTTTGAGGTTATCAAAACCCAAAGTCTTGACTCTGAATTCCTGCATAAGGAAACATTTCTTGCTCAAAGCATCAACAACTTTGTTAGAAGTTCTAGAAATATGCTTAGTTACAAAAGTAAAATTTTGCATGAATTCAACCCATTTAACATGTTTTTGGTTCAACTTCCCCTGTTGAGTCACGAATTGTAAAGCATGATTATCACTGTACAAAAAAAACTCTTTAGGAACCAAATAATGTCTCCATTTCTTCAGCGCTTGTATGACTGCATAGAATTCTTTGTCATATGTTGAGTACTTGATCTTTGCGTCATTCAGTTTTTCACTGAAGTATGCAATCGACCTGTCATCTTGGCTCAAGACCACTCCAATTGCAAATCCACTCGCATCAAACCTGACCTAGAATGTCTTGCTGAAATCCGGAAAAACTAGAATTGGTTGTTCTGTGATCTTGTTCTTCAGCAGGTTGAAACTCTTCCCTGCTTCTTCTGTCCAGTGAAAAGTTTTATGTCTTTTCTTCACCGTATCCATCATTGGTGCACTAATTCCACTGAAGTTTTGGATGAATTTCCTGTAGAAACTTTCCAAACCATGGAAGCTTAGAACTTCAAACACATTTTTCGGCGATGGCCAATTCTTAATTGCATCTACCTATTTTTGATCCATATTCAACTCATTTGTAGAGATAACAAAACCCAAATAAATGAGTTATGTCCTCATAAATGTTGATTTCTTCATATTTATCGGCAATTTCTCTTGTTGTAATCTTCTCATCACTGCAGCTAAATGCTTTAAGTGATTTGCTCCTGTTTTGCTGAATATTAATATATCGTCAAGATATACAATGACGCATTTTCCTATGAAATCCTCCAGGACTTCATTCATCAATCTCATGAAAGTATTGGGTGCATTCGTTAAACCAAATGGCATGACAATCCATTCATACAACCCTTCATTCATATTGAATGTTGTCTTCCATTCATCACCTTCTCTCATTCTAATCTGATGATATATGCTTTTCAAATCAATCTTTGAAAAAAATCTTGCTCCACTCAAGCAATCCATCAAGTCGTCCATCCTTGGTAATGGAAATCTGTATCTGATGGTAATCTTATTGATTACGCTTGAGTCTATACACATTCTTCAGCCTCCATCTTTCTTTGGGCTGAGCACTGTCGGAACAATGCATGGACTCAAGCTTTCTTGAATCAATCCTTTGTCCATTAAGTCTTGGACCTGTCTCTTGACTTCTTCATTTTCTCGTGGCATCAACCTGTACGCTGGTTTGTTCGGTAAACTGGCTCCAAGTATAATATCAATATGATGGATTATACTCCTGATAGGTGGAAACAAACAAGGTATTTCGTCCACTACTATATCAACAAATTCTCCCAGCAATTCCTAAATTTCTTCTGGTAAAGCACCTATTCTTATACTGGTCAAAAAAAAATTGGGCTTCCTGACCACAATAAATTGTGTGTCTTCCTTCTTTTTAACCTCCTTAAGATTTTCCTTCCCACTCATGAGAAGTATAGTGTTTCTCATATCTATTTTCACCTCTTGGTTTTTAATCAGCAACAACATGTGCGTCCTCCCATTCTTCTCCAGGGTGTACGTGTGGTTTTTTTCATATTGCCATGGTCTACCCAACAATAGATGACAAACATCCATGGGAATGACATCACATAATATTTCATCTTTATATCCTCCTATTTTAAATTCGACTAAGAAATGTTTAGTGACATTTACCTGATGTCCTTTTTGTAGCCACAAAACTCTGTATGGGTTTGGATGTACAACAGTTTCCAGCTCTAGCTTTTCTACCATCTCTATAGATACGAGATTGTATGTGATACCATTGTCCACTATGACCTTGCATACCCTATCCTTGGTTTTGCAAGCTGTCTGAAACAGACAGTTTCTTTGGGCTAGGTTCTCTGGCTTCAAGAGAACTTTCCTCATCATCAAAGATTTTCTTCCCTCAATGTCTTCTGCCTCAAAATTCCATCCTTGAGCTTCGACAATGTGAGTTTCACCACCATCTTTATTCCTATCTGGACACTCATAGGATTTATGTCCGATATTCCCACAGACAAAGCATTTTACTTCACCACCTCTACCTCTTCCTCTTCCTCTGGCTCGAGGAAAAGTATTTCTATCAGCATACTGCCCTCTCTGTGAGTTTCCTCCTCTTTCATGTTGAGTTTGAGGTTTCTTCCCCTCTTCTTTAGATTTCTGAGTTCTATCTTGGGCAATTGTTTTGCCTCTAGCTTGACTTCTACCTCAGCCTTTTTGACCTTGCTTCCGTCTCAGCTTCTCTTTGGCTTTCAGAGCTATCTGATAAGCATCTTCCATAGTTCGAATGGTCATCATGCTCATCTCATCTTGAATTTCATACCATAGACCATTCATGTATCTGGAAACTTTTTCATCATCGCTTTCCTAATGACCTGCTTTGATGTTTATCTTGTAGAACTCTTCAGTGTATTCCTTCATTGACATCAGCTTCTATCTCAAATTATTCATCCTACGAAACAGAGTGATTTGATAATCCTTGGGTATAAATTTGGCTTTCATCTTTGCAACCATTCTATCCCGGATTTTGATTTTCTGCTTGCCCTTGCAGCCTCTGTTAGCCTGTAGTTCATCCCACCATAGTGTTGCATGCCCTTTAAGTCTAGTAATGGCATGTTTGACCTTCTTGTCTTCCTTGACATCCTCCTAGTCGAAGTACTTGTCTAGAGATCTAATCCAGTCTAGAAGCTCTTCAACATCCAGGTTTCCCTCATACACTGGAATGTCCATTTTTTCTCTGGCACCTATCCTTGCAACAACCTTGAATAGGCGTTCATCTGTAGCATCTTCGAATGCAACTTCTTCTCCTTCATTTCCAGCTTCGTTTTCACTATAATCCTCGTTGATATCCCCAATGTCAACTGTGCACGTCTATGTTGTCTCCATGGCATCAAGCCTGGCACGTAACTCACACATTTCTCTTTCTCTTATTAGATCAGGCATTGGCATTGGCCTATCTCTTCTTCCTGGCGACATGGCTGAAAAATGTTCCCCTGTTCTCTCTGCTACAGAAAGAAAAGAACTTGTTCTAAGCTCTGATACCACAATTGTTGTAGACCCCCAACCCTAGGGCCAAGATCCACGCAGGATCGTTCTAAATCTTCCCCTGAGTTAGATTGACTCTCTAGTTTCACCACAGGGAATACCAAACACATAAGTTGTATTCCACAACTGAACAACAAATATGATTGGGGCTTTTCTTTTCCTTTCGGGATTTTGGATTTCACAATTTTACGAATCCTGTTGTCGAGCCCTTTGCCTCTTCAACCTCCGAAACCTAAAATGTAAACGAGATTTGATTCCTTCAGTGCCTTGAACGCAGAGCCCTTGTTGCCACTTATTTCATCTTTTTAGGACTTGAGTGATCGACCAACACTCGTTCCTCTTCCCTTATGATTTTTCGGTCTCCGAAATTTCCCCTTTTTGGCGAGGTCAAAAAGTCTTTCAGGATTTTCTCCAACACTTGACCACTCCCTTGACTTCCATCGCTTATATCTTCTGATTAATTATTAGGACCCACCTTTCGGCTTTTTCCCTTTCACGATTTTGGGAGTTGCGTTGACATGCAACTCTATCACCTAACTCCCAAAACCTCGAAACTCGATTGGGCCCACTGTTATTGTCCTTCAATGTTTCCGGGAATTTTTTTCCTTTCGCTCTTCAGGATTTCGCGACTTGCGAGACCCACAGCAGAAAGGTTCCTCACCTCCCGAAATTTCGATCTTCGAATTCCTGAAACCTCACCTCCAACGTGATCTATGAATGAGATTCTCCATGACCCGACGACTCTGGATCTTTCAGCTTTTTGTGAACCGGGAGTTTGAAACTCTCGATTCCAAATCAATTTCTTCTCAGGTTCCCGAACCCCAAAATGTCGAAATGTTGAAACGCAACTTCAAAATACTTCTTGTTTCACGACTTTGGGCTTTTCAGTGTAGATACCCCGACTCCTTGTCAAAGGAAATGCCGAAACGTCAATCCCCGAAATGCCGAAATGCCCTTCAAGGATACTTTGTGTCTCTCGACTTCGGGCTTTTCAATGCACCATGTCCCGATCCTTTGTCAACAGAACTTTCAGTATGCCGAACTCTGAAATACTAAAATTCTGAAATGATCTAATAGCTCAACCGACCAAAATAACTGGTCCACGTTGATTCTTGAAACCAAAGTGATGGGTTCACCCAACTCCTAACCACCATGCAGCTTCACTGAATCTTACGGTCCCCGCGATTTCGTGAGTTCTCCTCAGAGAATTCTGAGCGTCTGATTCACTCCTCAATGACTTATGCGAGACGAATTGGTGTTCTTCCTCTTGAACTTGTCTTTTATGAGATGATTTTGACTTTCATCTCCCCTTGAACTCCTCAAAGGTACTAACCCTTCTGAGCTTTCACTTATGAACCTAAGTCTCCAAGAGGAATTTTGCTCGCACTCCTTGTGACAATCTTTCAAATAACCTCTAGTTATTTGAGTCCTCGACTCTGTGCACGCTTTGCAACAACAGTCCTTCCACCTTCCTTCTGGATCTATAAAATCCAATGCTTCAACTGGCCTATGCACACCTTGCACGGCTATGTGCTTCACCTACACTTCTATAGGAAATGAGAACAATAGTATCTCTCCTGAGCTTTCTGAGATAAAACTCAGACTTTTGTCAACGCACACCTTGCGGACATTTTACTACACTCCTTGCAGGAACTCTCAGGATGAGAAACAATTGAAACTCATTCTTCTCCTCTCTCAGAATTCATATGCTTAACATGAAATCACACATAACACAACATTGAGACAAATGTATAACAAAGAGAATAAAACAACTGTAAGCATACCATTCAACAACAGTAAACAGTAAGCATAATAAGACCATGAAAATTGAGTCAAAGCTTCATATATTAACTCAAGTGCTCCTATACATAGGTTCTTCTTTCTAGCTCTCTGCTACAGCTCTCAATGATGATAATGTTCTTCCTCTAATGATACAATAATACAAGGGTGAGGGTGTCTATATCTGTTTTCCCTCCTACTCTGTAAATTTTCTAATCTATGAATTCAAATCTACCTACTTTCATTAATTACGTATAAATGCTTTTACATACTACAGATGAGAGAAATGCTCAAGATCTGTTTACAACATCTAAAACATAAATGTAAGTATTCTTCCCCAACTATCACATTAATATCCGCTTCATTAATTTTTCAAAACATTTCGAAAACGTGCGCTAGTGATTTTCCAACTGTCTTCTGCCTTTTACGTTGCTTTCTTGGCTGGCTGCTTACGATGCTCCTACATCACTTTCACTATAAATAATATAACAACCTAACATTCTCCTACTTATTGTATTCTTTGTTGAAACATGATATTCTTGAACTTTCATTCATAGACCCACAACAACAATGCCCATTGCATCTCTGCACCAAGAGAACTTAACATCACTCATAGACTTAGTCAATGAGTCTATTATGTTTTAAAACATGTCTAATTTCTCTTGTGGCACCTTGTTACTTTCCACCATATCTCTTACAAAATGGTATTGTACATCAATGTTCTTAGTACTTGAATGGTAAGCAAGGTTCTTTACCATAAATATTGTGCATTGATTGTCGCAACTCACGTTTATAGCTCTCTTCTCAATCTTGATTCTTGAACACAACATTTGCAGCCATACCACTTATTTTCTTCCATGAGTGGCCACCATGTATTCATATTCTTTTATTGACAAGGATATGATTGCATGTTGCTTACTTATCCAACTTATTGATCCACCGGACATCTTGAAGAAATATATGTTGGTCGACATCGGTTGATCCAGATCTCCAGCCCAGTCGACATCGACAAATCCATGTACATTTAATTTACCATTGTCACCTCCAGGTCTTCCTTGGTAGCATATAGGATATTCCTTTGTGCCACAAATATACTTGAATACTCTCTTGACAGTTGTACACTACTCCTTTCTAGGTGTCGACATGTACTTTCTCAACACTCTCACTACATGGGAAATGTTTGGTCGACTGCATACCATTGCATAAATTATACTACCAACAACACTTTCATAGGGAATATGTGCCATCTCCTCTATTTCTTCTTTTGTATTTGGAAACTATTCAGTAGTAATCCTTGCTCCCACAGGAATTGGCACCTCCACTAGTTTGCAATATTGCATGTTGAATCATTTCAAAATTGTTTCAATATACTTAGTCTGATTCAACCAGATATTTCTAGCGGCTCGATTTATATTAATCTCCATTCCCATAATGAAGTTAGATACATCGATATCCTTCATGTTGAACCTGGAGGATAACTTCTTATTCACCTCTTTTGTTATGTCCATGTTGTTTCCAATCAAAAACATGTCATCGACATACAAAGCTAAATATATGAAACTCCCACCTTCTTCTTTGGAATATATGCAATGATTATATTTGCTTCTCACAAATCTCAAAATAAGGATGTATGTGTCAAACTTATGGTACCACATCCTTCAATATTTATTTAGACCATAAAGGTATTTTTTCAGTTTGCACACCAACTCTTGCTTCCCCTTTACTACAAATCCTTCAAGTAGTTTCATGTAGATTTCTTCTTTCAGGTCCCCATGTAGGAACGTTTTCTTCACATCCATTTGTTATATTTCCATATCGAATATTGCAATGAGATAAATTAATACTCCAATGAAAGTTAGTTTTGCAATAGGGGAAATAATCTCACTGAAGTCGACTCCCTTGACTTGGGAATAACCTTTCACTACTAGTTGAGCATTGAATTTCTCAACTTGTCCTGTGACATTCATATTCTTCTTGAATACCCATTTTCTACCAATGATATTTCTTCCATTAGCTAACTTGACTCAATCCCATGTCTCATTATTTTGTAAGGATTCCATCTCTTCAACCATGTCATCCTTCCATAGTTTACCCTATGCCGAGTCGACTGCCTCACTAACCAGATTGGGCTCATCACCGATGGAAGTTAGACCGAATGCGGAACGAAAGTATGGCAGAGAATACCTTTCTACTATTTTTCTTATTCTTTCTGACCTCCTTACCACTGGAGTCTTTTGTTCCACCTCTTCCCCGGATTCAGTCGACTCATCTGAATCATCTTCTTTGTTCCTTAGTTCAATCGACACCATCTCAGGATTATTCTCAGTTTGAACAACCTCCTTGTGATCGAACTTACCTTTGACTTATCGAAAGGCCACATATCCACCCTACACTCTTCTCCTTGATGCAAGATCCCAAATCTTATATCCTTTCATTCCTTCTTTATATCCAATGAAAATACATATGGTTTCCTTATTGTCCAGTTTGCTCCTCTTTTCCTTAGGAACATTCACAAATGCATCACACCAAAATACTTTGAGACATGCCACCAAAAACTTCTTTCCCAAATGTACCTCATGTGGAGTTGTGTGAACTTGCGTTGACGAAGGAGACATATTCACCAGATATATTGTAGTGTTGACTGCCTCAGCCCATAATTCTTGTGTGATCCAAACACCATCGAGCATTCTCCTTTCCGTATCCATCAACGTTCTTTTCATTCTCTTGGAAACTCCATTTTGATATGGGGTATATGGTGTGGTATTTTTTCATGCTATGCCACACTTCTTACAGAACTGATCAAATTATTTTCCACATAATTCACCACCATTGTTAGTTCTTAGCACTTTAATCATTTTCTATGTCTAGTTTTCCACAAGAGCTTTAATCTCCTTAAGTCTTTCGAAAACCTTGGATTTATTCCTTAGGAAATATACCCATATCTTCCTGGAAAAATCATCTATGAAGGAGACATAATAAAGGGATCCACAAAGTGAAGGAACTATAATCGGTCCAAACACATCACTATGCACCAAATCTAGAATCCCACTTTCTCTTGTTGCTCCAGATGGGAATCTCACCCGACTTTGTTTTCCATATATCCAACATTCACAAAATTGAACCTCTACACCACATTCAGGAAAACCTTCTACCATACCTTTGTTTTGCATAGTTCAAAGTCTGTTTTCTCCAATGTGTACCATCCTCTCATGCCATAACCGGGTCGGATCTATTTTATCATGTCTTGTTGATTCGTTTTGAATCGACTTAGCTCGAGTCGAGTTGTGTTGAGTCGATGTCAAGTCGATTTCAGGAGCAATGATGTTGTTGCATCCATTCGATTTGACATTCCATAATATCTTGTATAGGGTACCAATCCGAACTCCTTTCATTAAGATTAGTGCACCTCTGACCATATTGCATGAATCCTTCTAAGAAACAGTATGCACACCTACATCACTTATATTGCTGATAGATATCAGGTTTCTTTCCAAAGCCAAAATGTGTAGCACACATGGAAGGGTTATTTTCCTCGCATCCCATAGTATCGGTAGAACTCTTCCTCATCCAAAAATTATGGTTATCGATTCATCCCTCAAGAACACATCACCCCCATCATATAATTCATATTCATAGAACCATTATTTATGTGGTGTCAAATGATAGGATGCTCCTGCGTTGATCAACCAAACATCTTGATCCAACTATGTACTGGTTGACACCAAGTACACATCACCTCCCTTATCTTAGTTCATCTTTTTCTCATTCAACTGCTTCTCATTGGAACCAGAACGAACTTTTGTTTACTTCAAATTACACTCGTTTTTATAATTCCCAACTTTACTAGATTTCGAGCATCTTTGCGTCGACTAAACTGAGGATTTTTATCTACCCTTTGACTTTAAATTTCTACCAAAGAATCAGACTTTATCTCTATCTATTGGTCAACCTCTCACTACTAGAGAATATTTGGTCGATCCTTCCATTTTCTTCCTTCTCATTTCTTTCTAAAATAGAGAAGCAACCACGTGCTCTAGAACTAGTGTGGTTGTATTAATCCAAATAACCACGACTAAGATATACCAAGATTCTGGCAAAGAATATAATAGGATGATACACTTCTCCTCATCAGTTATCTTAATATCCACAGATGATAACTATCTTAACATGGTATTAAATTCATCTAAATTCTCAGTCACCGAATTGCCATCATTCATCCTCAAAAGATATCGTTTCTTTCTAAGAAACAACTTATTTACCAGATATTTCAACTGGTATAAGCTTCCTAGTGTGTCTCACATTTTATTAGTTGAATCTTCACCTAAGACATTCAGCAACACTGAATCTACAAGACAAAACCTAATCATACTTCTTGCTCTTCTTTTTATTTTATCCCATTCTTCCATCGACATGCTTGTCGGTTGGGTACCTGGACAAACCATTGTCCATTTTTATTGATATACAGGAAGATCTTCCATTTCAAGCTTCCAAATCTCAACATTTTTTCCATTGATTTTTTCTATCTCTATTCTGGAACTTCTCCCCATTATTTATCACGATGTTTAACACAATTTATGACTTACGACTCTTACTGTATCTATGGTTTAGTTCTAAAATTCAAGATTAGTAAATCAAGATTCGATATACTTTCCAAAGCATAAGATGACTTTGGTAATGCACTTTTCAGGGTAGAATTAATCTCTGATACCACATGTCAAGAAATGATATACACTTCCACTCTAAACCTAGTAAAGGAGAAGAAAAATTTAATCAAGAATGAAAATGACAAAACAATCACATAGTACACAAAGATTTTACCCTAGAAACCCTGAACTAGGAAAACCAGCATTCCTTGAGCGTTATGCTCTCTTGTTGTCTTATTCAACCTGAATAAAAAGGTTACATGTATAATCTTGATCCACACCTAAGATACAATTGACATCATACTCTCTTTCCTACATAATAACAACCCTGTAGACAATCCTAGTTACATCTACATGACCAACAACCTATGATTTAGACATGCATTAGGATATTTTTCATTACATGCATTAACATTCATTAGCCTTTACGTCCTTATAACATGCCTCTTTATATGATTTACAACAAAAAAACCCTAAAGACTTGGCACCCAAAAATCGTTACAAATCCATGTAGATCATTGGCTACAAATCCCGCAAATACAGGGATTCTATTAGAGTCAAAGTTAGATTACCAGTCGACCACTAGTCAGCCTTCATTCAATCTCTAGTCGGTCATCTCACACTTGCACTTCGACCTCTTCTTGGTTGAATTGTCTTTGATATCTTTGACGTCAACCTCTTGTTGGTTGACTTGTTGTAGATATCTTTGACTTCGACTTTACCCAGTCATCTACCTCAACGTTTGACTTGTTGTCTCTCCACCTCGAACTTGACTTCTATCGCTCCACCTCAACCTTCGACCGTTAGTTGATTCACCTCAACTAGACTTTCACTGCAAATAATATAACAACCAAACAGATCTTGGCTATAACTATAGAAATATTCTTGGTGAAAAAATGACTTAGTGATAATGCTCATAACATCCTTAGAAGTGAATGTTAAACAACATAAATCAAATTTGGAGGTTCAAGGACTCATTTAATACCCCTAGGTCGAACCCCAAATTGTAAATGTACATATAGGATGGTGAGCCATGATATTTTGGGCCATATTTCCTTTGTATATATGTTTTGAGGCCAGAGTGCATGTATGGTTATTAAGATGGAGAGCCTGGATGATGAAAGGCCATCGAGCCTATCATTGTAATATGCAATTACACTTGATGATATTAATAAAAATGCATCATTGTTGCAGACCAATAAAAAAAATGAGTACGGGGGGGTAAACTCCACTAGAAGGGAAAGGGGGATAATGGTATAGGAAGAGGGGCTAATACAAGGGGGCTTAAGACAAGGAAATATTATAATAATATTTCCTAAATTCTAATTATGTGATATTTTATCATATATTTGTAAGTTCCTAAGGAGGAGGAACGTATCACCGAGTGGGGGGCAAGTGGGGACAAGGTAGTTCCCATCATGATAAGTTTCAAGATGGGAACATGCATATATAAAGTAGGGAAATAATGTATTTTCTCATCATTATTCCATTATTCTTCCATCATTATCTCATTATTCCATCACCCACTCTTTCCATATGTACACTATCATTTCCATCCTCATTCGTACTTATACCTGGAAGCATGTGGATTTGTTTGTAACAAGTGAAACTACTATTTCACACTGAAGAAGAAGGTTTTTAGGCTTATGTGTGCATTCTGAAGAAGCGGATTGTTAGGCATGTGAGCATTCTCTCCAGGTGAGAGAACTATTGGGAATTTTTTTTGTGTGTGTCAAGTTGCAGCTACAAATCTATGAGACTTCATGTCTCGCTTCTTGTTGAAGACTAAGAAGGGAAGTGGGGCATTCGAACGAGTACTAAGCAGAGAAGGGACACACTTCTTGGGGTGGGAAATAATGTGGGTAATGAGAGGTTTTAGGTTGATTTCTAGAGTTGTTACCTTAGCCTGAACATGTTTGTTGTTGATAGGCCTTAGCCTGGCTTAGGATTCTTTTCCCCTGGTGGAGTGTTAGCCCCTGCTCGGGGGTGACCTACTAATAAAATTTTATGAGAAACAAAGTCTATGGTTGGGAGGAAAGTCTAGGGTCTACACACAATTGATGATTTATTCATAAGATAAATGTCTCCTATGTGTTGATTTTACATTCTTTGTTATTGTTTATGATGTTTCTATTATGGTTTTCTGTTAGAATTATGTTTGTGAATTATTCTAGTTAGAAATTCATCACTTTTCATATGAAAAGCATTATATTTTAATTAATTGGTATTAGAGGTAGAATTTTTATGTGACATGGTCCAACTTTGGGCTAGGGATGCTACAAATCATCCATGGCTCTTGATCCTGATAATTAATGTTTAGGGATAGAGGCTTTTATTCCCATCCCCTATCTATGGTCATGGACCTAAGACCCATCCATGATGCCCAAGACCTCATAATGGAACTCATATTCAACTCAAATGTAAAGGAATACCTAGATATGGCATAGGTCATGGTTTCTTTGTGTTGTGTTTGTAGTTGAGAAGGCTAAATATGGATAAGGCCATTATGACCCCCTTTATCATTTTTATTCCTCGATAGAAATTTTTAATACAAAAAACCTACTCATGGTGCCTATATCCCATTCAAAGGCCAAGACTCTTTGTCAAGCTCTTGCATGTTGGTTCAAGTACTTTTTCAAGGTTCTTGATCTTGAGAATCTTTAATAAGATCATAGGATAGTATTTTTGAATCATTGATCATTGTGAAGGCCCTATAAACCATCCAAGATAATTTATGGTGGTCTAAGGATGTGTTCATGGTGCTTGAGACCTAGAAACTATATTTAGGTTCTAAGGTTGTTGCTTCCCTCCCTTGACCAATCTCAAGATCCAGAGGATATGGTTTTCCTACCATGGGTATAATCAATTCGTTGAGACACATCTATAATGCATGAAAAACCTTAATGACACCCATATCAAAATCCAAGGGAAAATAACCCCTAGTGAGGGCTTCTACCACTTTGTCTAGGGTTTGCTCATGGCACTTCATCTCAAGAAGGATAAATTAGGAATTGAGGCCCTTGTTTACCCCCTATATCATGTGGAATTTTCTAAACCCATTTCAAATGCAAAAAACATGGTCACAACACATGTATCCCACTCGAAATCCTATAAGGGACTCATGTCTTAGCTTGAGGAATATTTTAAGGCTTCTTATCTCAATAAGATTCAACAATATGTTAGGGAAATGTTCTTACTTCCTTCACCATGTTCAAGGCCCTTTAACCCATGCTTCGTGTGAAAATTATCCTAGTGGCATCCATATCCAAGTATGATGTTAAATATCCTATAGAGAGGGATTTTGTTGTGGTTTATATGTGTTTATGATGGTTATTAATCCCAAGACGTGATGTTTATGGATTAAGGGCCAAGTTTTTTCCTCCCCTTAAGATAGTGCTTGAACTTTATAAAGTTAATTTAGGGATTAAGTCCCTTGTTTCCCTCCTTGATAATATTTAGACCTTGAAACCCATTTCCAATGCAAAAAATGTATTCATGACACTCATATTTCACTTAGATGCTAAATAATACCAACCATGTCCCCTAGAATGATTCATGGTGTGGGCCCCAAAAAAATATTATTCAAGGCATGCATTATGAATTAATCATGGAACCTATATTCCTATAATAAGTTAGAGATATCATAAAAGGGTAGCATGTATTCATTTGAGGATGCATTCAACATTATAGCCATAGAATATTTCTGAGTATTAGGTATTGTTCATGGATATTAATCCTAATATGTGTCATTTATGGAACAAGTCCTTTATTTGGAGGTAATTGTTAACCAACGAAGGTCAAATGTTGAGGTTTGAGGACTCATCCATGGCACTTGAGATAGAGAAGCAAGTTTTAGGGTTATAGGTTCTCATTTACCTCCCTTGACTATTACTATGGATCCAAAACCCATCCATCATGCCTAAGATATCATACTATCACCCATATTCAAATTTAATGTCAAGGACTCCCTAGAGAGGGATCGTTTTATGGTTTCTAGGTGTTGTTAATGATGCTTAAGGTTGATAAGGTTCAATAGGTCTTAAGTATGTTGTGCCCCCACTAACCATGTTTATTCCTTGAAAGAAATTTCAAGTGCACACAACCTATTCATGGTGCCTATATCCCTCTTGGAGGTTGAAGGCCCCATACAAAGTTCATATCCATTGATTTAAGTATGTGTTCAAGGCTCTTAATATTGAGAAGCTTCAGTAAGATCCTAATACACTATCTTCTAGTATTTTATGATGGTTAAGATCGTACAAGACATATGTGATCCCATTTGGTGGTGTAAGGAGGTGTCCATAGTGCCTCATCCTAAGAATATATGTTCATAATTGGAGGTTGTTGTTTCCTTCTGGCTAATGTTAAAGGAATGAGGTTGTTTTTTACCTATGAAGACTTTGGTCAAGAATTTTGAATCAATCTACTGTGCATGAAACATCTTAATCTCACTCATATCCAATTCCTAGGACAAAGATCCTCTAATGAGAGATTTTTTCATTGATTCTATGTTTTATACATGGTTCTTGAGCTTGATAAGGTTTTATTGGTGATTAATATCCATTTTTACTTGATTTTGCATATCTCCAAATCCATTTCCAATGAACAAAACTGAATCGTGATAGATGTATCCCACTCGAAGGCCTAAAAAGAACCCCTACAAATTACTCATGTGTTGGCTCATGGACACATTCAAGGATCTTGATATTATGAATATTCAACAATATGTTGAGAAACTTGGCTTCCTTCCTCATCCATGATCACAGAACTATGATTATCCTTAATGCAAAAAAAGAGTCTAATTACATCCATATCCAACTTGAACGCCAAAGACCCCCCAGACAAGGTTTGTGTTTTTTTTTTTAGGTGTTTTTCATGGTAATTAAGCTCAAGAAACAAAATTAGGGAATAAGTCCCATGTTTTTTCCTCCCTTAACCATAATTCTCGAGCTCTAGAAGGTTCATTTAAGGATTAAGCCTTGTGTTTCCCATTAACCATATTTAGGCATTGAATCTGATTTATAATAAACAAAAGCTACTCATGGCACCCATTTCCCACTTGGATTATAAATAATCCCAACTTTGGACCCAAGGATGTCTCATGGCATGGGCTTGGCACACATTCTATTTCAAGGTATATTTTATGGTTTAATCATGGTTCTTGTATCCCTAAAATAGGATAGAGATACCATACAAGGGTCTCATGTGCTCATTCAAGGCTATGTTGAGTACCATAGTCATAGAGGTGTTGTCGGTAGTAG
The DNA here is from genome assembly GCA_032191745.1 of Picea mariana. Classification (NCBI taxonomy): domain Eukaryota; kingdom Viridiplantae; phylum Streptophyta; class Pinopsida; order Pinales; family Pinaceae; genus Picea; species Picea mariana. Next base: position 200,383 of record JASDQU010245282.1, on the reverse strand, counting down.
GTTTTCTTCATAATGATTGAAAAAAACAAGAATAATTTAGGGAATAATTCCCATTATCCTCTTCCTCCATCATTGCTTATCCCTCTAGACACATTCCTTCATAAATAACCTAGTGGTGGTGTCAATAACATCCTTGTAGGTGATTTTTAACCAAAAAAGGTAATATGTGGAGGTTCAAGGACTTGTACATGCAACATGATATTGAAAAGAAAGGTTTACGGCTAGAGGATCTTGTTTCCCTCCTCTAATTATGGTCACAAACCCAAGATCCATCCATAATTCCCAAGACCTCATAATGGTGCACATATGCAAATTGAATATAAAGGACTGAATAGAGAGGGTCCACATCATTGTTTCTAGGTGTTGTTCATGGAGATAGATATTAATAAGGTTCAATCATGTGGGATTCACCTTGTTGTCTAATATATTATCACGTTCATTAATAAAGGGGGGGTTTTAATTGTGAAAAATATGGTCAATATATTGTAGGTATTAGGGGGGATGTGGGGTACCAAGGGGTTTATAGGTATTACGGGGTATTAAAAGGGGTATCTAGTTAAAATAATGATTTCTTTTATTGGAAATATGTAATGGGAGGGGGGTTCGATAAAATTATTTTGGGAGTTATTTATCAATATCTAGTGAAATTAGGGGAATTGTTTAATATCCCATGAATGCAAGCACTATGTCACAGGTTCACTGAGTGAATACCTTGTGGGTTCAATAGTGATCCAGGATATTGTCTCCCACCAACCATGTTTATTTCTTGACACACATTTGTATTCCATCAAACCTACTCATGGTGTTTGTATCCCACTTAGAGGACAAAGAACCCCTACAAGGTTCTTGTATGTTTTTTCAAGTATGTATTCAAGGATCTTAAACTTGAAAAGATTTGACAAGCTCGTAATACAATAGTTTTTAGAATTTTATAATGTTCAAGGCCCCACAAACCATCCATGTTTCCATGTGGTGTTATAAGGATGTGTTTATTGTGCTTAAGCCTAAAAAGCTTTGTTTAGGAACTGATGTTGTTGTTTCCCTCCCTTGACCAATGTCAAGGTTTGGAGGAGGTTGTTTACCCTCCAAGACTATATTCAAGGAATTTATACCAATTTTTGGTGTGTGAAACATCTTAATGGAACCCATATCCAAATCCAGAGGAAATACCCCTTAATAAGGGCTCGTGTTACTGTGTCTAAGGTTTTTTCATGGTGTTGGAGCTACAAAAGGTTTATTTAGGGTTTAAATTGTTGTTTATGCACTTGAACATTTTTAGGCATCAAATCCCTTATTTAACCCATTGATCATGTTTAGGATTGATTTGAAACTCTCCCTATTGGAACCCATATCTAACTAATGTTATAGTGGTTGAATTTTGACCCAATGAAAAAATAATGTACATGTGTTATTAATGATCATGTGTTATTACTACGTTCACACTAATAATACACAACGGTTCTTACCTATATAAAACTAAAAAAAAAAAAAATCCAACCCTATTGTCTCAAAAAACGAAGGTCTATTTAAAAAAAAACCATCATTTTCCAATAAATACTTTTGTTGCAATAATTTTTTTCTTTACTGTGAATGGGAAGAAAAGAAATTACAAGTTTTTTGTTTTGGTTTGATCCTTGTAAGGATGTAAATATATGAAATTAACCAAAAAATTATAATATCACAAAGTGACCCCTTGAAAAATTCAATGAACTAAGAGAAAGGAAAAGTTGGGTATGGAAAAAAATAAGCATCCATTAGTCATCACCTCAATTCCTTGCACATTGGATGTCATGATGATCTCTGATTTATTTCCATGGGTGAAGTATACACTACTTTTAGATTTTACATGATCTCTTAAAGGCAATATATATGCATATGGCTTGATATTAGATTTTGTTGGATGGTTACGTGGTCCAGTTCATAAATTACCATGTATTTCAAATATGGTTGCATTTGTTTCACAAAAAAATGTAGCATTTTTCATATTTGGAACTATTTAAGAACATGCATAAAATTGAGTGTGATAGAGCTTGTGAATGCAACAAAATGATACTACATAAGGTGAACATTAAGTTTATGAAAAATTCCCCTATTCGAGATGAAAAATCTATATTCTTATAGTGATTTACAATATGGAAGAGGGATTAAGAAGGGCAGAGAAATCAGTAAATGGAGGACATGTGCAAATATGTTTTAGGTCGTCAATGTCAATTGGTCATATGCATATCATTGTAAAAAAACTTGTGGAGCACATGGATTTGATTCATTTCAAAGCTTATACAACCTTCTATTCAAAAAATGGATGCAAAAATGACTTTCTTTTGTCAACCATGTAGTAGTGGTGATTGGGATGATTTCAAATCAAAATACTTGGTTGATGCATGGGATTGCATATCACTTGGAATAAACTCATGTGTAATTATCGAATCAACCTATTTAGATTAGGACCAATCATATATTTCACTAGATTGTGATTCTATCTCCAATATTTCACAACAAGGTATGTTATGGTTGGAAATAATCAAAAGTATTGTGGTAATAATATATGATAGATTGTGATTTATCTATATGATCAAACTCCTACACAATTGTATTTAACATGCATTGCATTTTTTTAGGACAAATTCCAAGTCTTTTCCTTGAAGGACAACGAATGGGATTTCCAAATTTTAATAGGGTTTCATTTAGAGATACTACTGAACCTTAAATTTTATTCCTAGTGCTACAATTAGAGTCATAATAACCATGATCATCTTTAATGTTATGTTATTCTCTAGGGTTTACACACATAGAACAAACCCTAGCATCACACAAGAGACGTCTCTTGATGAAGATCCTCATGAATGATTATGTATTTCCTCTTTAACCTTTAACTATATTAATTTATATACAATATTGATTAGCATTAGGTTTGTGTTGGATCATGTTGTCATCGATGCCCATGGTTTTTCCATTGATGCCAATGGTTTGATTGATTGATGTCAAGTGATTGACTGTTTGATTTATGCCAAAGGATTGATTGATTAATGATTGTTATGTATTGTCCTTGATGAGAATGCATAGATGAAGATGGATCAATGAGTTGTCATTGATACATGATGAAGATGGATCGATGTGGTTTCATTGATACATGATGCATAGTTGATGTATATGATGCAGTGGTGGATTGATGCATATATGACTCATTATTGTCTTATCATGATTGATAAGGTGCACAAATGGATGAACTCCAATGTGGTCCCCTTATGGTGAAATCCCTCATGGGAAAACGCTTTGCGGATTGAGTTATCCTAGAAGAATGGTTGGAGGACCCATGCTTGTATGTGGAATAATGAGATGAAGATTAATGAATTTGTTGGTGAAACTATCCTAGATGGACAGTGCTTGTCATTCCATTTCCGGTGGTATGTGGAATGTCACATAACTCCTCACAGTTTGAGAGTTATGTTCCTACGAGGTTGAAGGACCCCCATGAGTTGGCTTGAAGCCCCAAATGGTCAAATAAGTCAAGGTGCCCTAAAAGAAGATATCATTATTTAAATGATAAATAAAAGTGACTAATTCAAGAAACATTATTTAAATGATAAAGTATTGGAGAAATTTCTATTTATGGAAAGTGATTGACCCTAAAATAAGGAAAATAGGTTAAGTGGCCTATAAATGGGTTAAGTGACCTAGAGGATGAAAGTATAAATAAGATGGCTATGGTCTCTTGTAGATCATCCTTTTTGTGGATCAATGGAGAGATTCTTGTGAGATTATCTTGTGGAGTATTGATGGAGAGCTTCTTGTGAGAGCATCTTTGGTATGGATCTCTTGAGAATGATTGAATATCTATTCTGAAAAAGAGAGCATGAGGAGGATCTCATGGATGTATCAAAGTTTCGGCAATGTCGGAGATCTTGACGAAAAAATTCTCAGAACTTCATAAACCCTAGTTTCTGATGCATACGTGGGTTGTTTGTGTATAGGGTGCGTATACATTGAGGTATACATGGGCTGGCTGTGTATAGGGTGAGTATGTATGCAGGATTTATGAGGACAGGGAGCGTATAGTGGATAGAATGGTGAAGACTTGTGTTTGATCTGGTGGCAAGATCTTGGATGATTAGGCAGGTTCCAGATCTGCATTCTATGGCCTCATATATATCACTGAGATAATGGTATGATTACATTATTGTCTTTATGGATACCTTTGTTTGATATGTTTTGAATGTTTATGGCATTCTTGGTATGACTTCTATGATATGGTTCAGTTTGGATGATTTGGTTGATGGAGTGAGCAATACTCTTTGGATTCAGTGGTGACATGATTGCTATGGTATATTAGATGTTTATACATGTTTGAGATAGCATTCATATTGATCTATTGTGAAGCATGAGAAATCTATTGGAGAGCTTGGAGATGTTGTGATTGGTTGGTGGTCAGATTGGACAGTCAGAGATAAAACATAATGATATATTGGTTGTAGATGATCTAAGTTGATATTAAAGGATAAACCCTAAACATCTTAGAAGGTATACGCAGGTTGTTGTATACACTGGACGCGTACATACATGTGTTGTAGTGAGCCAGAGTGCATGCACACATGGGCTGCACTACTGAAAGGTCACGTACCTGTTGACATATTGATATCTGTTGAGGATTGTTGCCTCATCTTAGTTGGTGCAAAGGGTGTAACCTGAGTCTTGCATTATAGAGTTGGTGATATTGTAGAGTTTTACTCTATTTAGTTGTTGATGTAAACCCCTGATTGTTGTCCATAATAAAAATAAAATTGTACATACATCTTGTGTCATTTGTGTTCCTTGTGATGATGACTTGTTGATGATATATTTCTGATATGCGTTGTTGATATATGTTCACATCTAACTAGTTATAAATGACAGCAATGGGTAATGAATAAATGTTGAATGTTAATTAAGGAGTTTTGTGTAAGAGGGAAGTTTTGGGAAAAATATCCCCACACTCATTCACTCCCCCCCTAAGTGTGGTAGGTGTGTCCAACAATTGGTATCAAAGCCGGTCCTCACTAAAAGCCTTCAAAATCTTGAAGGAGATCCATAGACACACAAATGGATGATGATGTTCCAATCCTTGACGAGGAAAACTATTCTACTTGGAGAATAGAGATGAGATTACATTTGAAGACAATGGGAGCAACGATTTGGAAAGTAGCCATTGGTGGATCGGTTCCATTAAAGAACAAGTCAAATTTTGCAGCTCAAAGAGAAGAAAAGAAGAATGATGCATTGTCTCTCAAGAACATTCTTAGTGGACTCTCAAGCCCTATCAAAGAGAGCATGGGGCAATGCACTTCCACCAAGGATCTATGGCTAAAGCTAGAGGAGACATATTAAAGCAAGA